>JAMYWD010003516.1:0-25000 GCA_028583415.1 Protea cynaroides | reverse complement strand
TAAATAGCCCAGGTCAGTTGGGCATGCTTTGTCAATAGATAACTCCGAGTAGATTTCCACCAATAGTGTGCATCACCTTTCAGCATAAAAGTGGCACATAATACCTTCTCTTCTTCATTTATAGTCGTCATTATAAAGTTTCTTTCCATCTCATCATTCCAGTGAGCTAGCCATAAGAGATCTGATGGCTTGCCTATAATTCCTTCGGCTTCAACTTCAGGAAATGCTCGATCAGTCTGGAGTGATCAAGTTGATACTGTGCATATACTCCATACATAAGCGGTTGGTACTGATAATTACCTTGGTTATATCTACTTTGTGGTGCTTTAGGGTTTTTCACTTGGCCTTGCACTGTTGGTGTTTGCGGTGCTTGGGGTACGGTGTTGCTACCACCAGGTGCAGTACTAGGTTGTCCTATAGGTAGAGGTATTGTGTTTGCAGCTGGGAAAGCAATTCCCATAGCAGCTTGCATGTTGGCTTGCACTTGCTGTATTTGCTGCAATTATTGTGCTAAATTCATCACCATAGTAGCCAAATCTATAGGTGGTATAGGTAGGTTGGTTGGGTTGGCTTGGGTGTGCACATTCTGAGGTGCAGCATTTTGAGTTCCAATATTTCCTTCCAATCCTTGCTGACCTTCATTGTCATTAGTCTCCATAGGTGGTGGAGATGGGTTTGCATTTTGTCTCCTTCTACTTACTTTGAGTCCAGCCATTTAAACTCTTGGTTGAATGGTACTTGGAAAGGTTGTACATGTAAGACAAGATATGATGGTAATATTGGGTTAGTCTCATAATGGAAAGTGAGAGAAAAACAAAATCAATAGGCAAAAGTTCCAACAGAATCAAAATGCAGACAACAGTAGGTCATACGGTCGATGGCCTACAGTCGCATGTTGTGCGACCATATGTGTGACCATCACATCCCTGGCAACTTACCGAGACCCTATGGTCGATCATACGATCGATCCTATGGTCAATGGTTTTGGTCGAACTGCGACCGTAAGATCCAAAATCAGTTTTTAAAACCTATTTTCGAGAGTTTCCCTCTCATTTCTCCTTCTTCCTCCTACGCACTCTACTCAACTCGCCACTAGTGAGTTGTTACAGTGTCGACCATACAAACTTGGTGATTTTTCCTTCAATCTACGACCTACATTCCATTCCATAAGATATGTTCTCTACTCTCTTCCATTTTTAAGCTTTCATACCTAGGGTTTTTGTTATTTGTAGGGTTTTCTTCTAATCTACAGTGTTGAACATACAAACTTGGTGATTTTTCCTTCAATCTACGACCTACATTCCGTTCCATAAGGTATTTCTCTACTCTCTTCCATTTTTAAGCTTTCATACCTAGGGTTTTTGCCATTTGTAGGGTTTTTTTTCTAATTAATATTTTTTCGACCTTAAAAATTTGATTTTTATTGGGGGCTTTTGCTATTGGCCACCCAATGGATGAAAGCCCTCAAGAAAATCTGAGTTTCATCAGTTGGTTTGGTAAAAATTTTGAAAATCCTAATTTTGACCTAAATTTTGGGGTTTTGCCCAATTATCAAATTTTTAAATTCGACCTACCTAGTTAAAATTTCCGATTGAATATGCATTAAAAGATGGTTTGGGACCTATGTAAGTCCTCCTACCTAAATGTTTGGGTGAAAAGTGAAGCTTTTTCCATTTTACATCATTATGCTGGTAATTTTTTTTTTCAAATTTTTCTAACTTGTTTTCTTATTTTCTTTTCTTGCAGCTATCATGGTTCGCACCAAAGTTCTTCGAGTTCATGACCCACTTCGCTTCAGGTCTGTGGAAGTAGAAGTGCGATATCCTTGGTTTGACCGAAAGAACATTGAAGGGAGTCGGTGTGTGAACCTAGCCCACTTAGCCCTGTTTGATGTGGAGAGGGCATTTGGCGATATGGGCTGGCTTCCAGTGATCCTATACGAGGCTTGCACTAACCCGGACTTGGTTAAGCAGTTCTACTATCACCTTCAGGTGGAGGGTGACCAAGAGGATGTAGAGAGGGGCAGAGAGCTTTCGATTTCTTTCAACTGCCAGGAGTTGGCTGATCTCCTAGGTATCTCCAATGATGGGCAGTTGGTTCACTGTGCACCCAGAGAGCCACAGTTTCTGTCTATACAGATGTGTGCAGAAATAGATAGCTAAATTCTTTGGGATGACCGCTGGGAGATAAAAGTAGTCAACTTGCATCCAAAGCCACGTGTCTACTGCAAGATTATCCAGCATAATCTAATTCCCCAGGGCAGACATTATGAGATGATCTCACAGCTGACTCAGTACCTGTTGTACTGTATCTATACTAGGCAGCCTATCTGCCTTCCGTATATTATTTTCTGGACTATACACCGAGCTACATTGCCTAACACGAGAGGCAACTTGCCCTATGGGCGGCTGATCTCCACCTTGCTAGCTCGTCTACAGGTGGACCTAGTGGATGAGAGGATCGTTGAGGATACCTTCTCAGCTGACCTTAATTGGGAGGCCATCAACAGGATGGGCATGAGAGAGATACAGGTCAGTAATGATGAGAGGAATGCTATGAGATGTCCTCTGACTCGAGTAGTAGCAGTAGATGTAGAGGCAGCGGTAGCAGCAGCAGCAAAGGTAGTGGTAGAGGCACACGAGGGTGGTGATGAGGAGGATGATGATCGGATGTATATGGATGTGGATGTCATCCCTCCTCCATCGCCACAGGATTCTACTGGAGCTGGCCTTTCTAGGGCTTCTCATTCAACTGGCCCTTCATGCGCACCACCAGATGACATGATGAGACTGTTACGTGAGACTAGAGAGGCTCAGTGCGTGACTGATTGGAGAGTAGGAGAGCTTCTAGATGCCCAACGCTCTACTGACCAACGGGTAGTGGATCTGACAGTTAGTCTCCAAGCTACTCAGACTCAGGTGGCCTGGCTCGCTAGAGTATATGCTGAGGACTATGATAGAGATCGCAAGGCACCTCCTCCTCCTCGAGCACCTCCAGCTCCATGATTTCCCTTTATATCTTTTTTCTTTTTTATACTACAGAGTAACTGTAAGACCCGTATCAAACTAACCCGGTCTTACCACCTTGAACCAGGTCTACCCATCATGGATGAGCCAAATGGACCAAGTGCGTGAAGGAGATCACGATCCCAGGTATTAAACTGACCCAAAAACACTTAAATTAAGAGGAGGGTCGCATACCTAGCAAGGGAGGGTCGGACCCCCCCCCCAAGACAGAACTCAGACCCCCAGTTTTACATGGGGGGTTGGACACTTTAGGAACCAGGGGTCGACGGGATCTCCGACCCCCCCTATCGACCCCCGATACTCGGTAAATCTAAAAATTAGGAAATTTTCCTAATTTTGATGGGATTCCTTCCAAATCTCAATGGGACTTATTTTAGGACTTTCTACTCTATAAATAGGACGTCCCTAAGCCTCTTTTACTCCTTTTACAACCTAATTGAATTGAGAGAAAGAGAAGAGAAGGAAGAGAAGGAAAAGATAAGGAAAGAAGAGAAGAAGGCCAACGGAGAAGAGTTGCAAAGAAGGAGTATTCTTCTCAGGTATGGATACTAATTCCATGAATTGCTAAAGACCTTAGGATAGATAATGCAGAGAGTATGATCTCGGAGAGACCCAAACCATCAACCCATGGTTAGGTTTTCATGGAAAACCATGGGGAAAAATCATGAAATCCATATAGGTGGTAGAATCAAGGTTCTAGACCAAAGAACATGTGTAGAATGGATTATAGGAGCAAGCCATAGGACCCCAAACGCGAAGAATGGACTGAAGGAAGAAAATCGACCAAAACCCACAGTGGGTCAGATGGGGGGTCGATGGCCAATCGACCCTACCAGACCCTGAGCATCGACCCCCAGTGTTTGGGAAGTCCAGAATAGGGGTGGTCGCACCCAGGGTCGATCATTACTCTGACCTTACCTCCGACCCCCAGTTAACAGAATAGTTTTTAAAAATCAAAATTTATTTTAATTAAATTCTATCGACTTTGTTAGGTCTTCTAGCAATATAATAACAATATAAAAGTGATTTTAAAGCTTGAAAGAAGATTATTAGCAAGCTAAGGTGAGGAAACAGAACTCTAAACTAATTGGTTAGTAACAAACTATTTTTTTTCTTAAGTCCAATGCCATGCTTGATTCTATACGAATATGTTTGTAGTGTGCATACAACATGTCATCCAATATTTCTATTATTTGTTCATGCATATTTACCTTATTATTTATAACATGATGATGATGATGATGATAGGAATAGGCATGTGAATGTATGTGTGTGGTTGGTAACTTAACGCGAGCGAGTATCAGGGGAGGTGTGATGGGAACGTCATTAAACGTTAACCTTTGGCGGGTCTCAGCACTTTAACTCTATCTCTAACTCAAGTCTTGTACATTAGCATTGTCGTATCGCCATTACTTTAGCAGAACTATTACGTCGTAGAGTATCAGGGGAGGTGGTCTCGGTCCTTGTAGTCTCTGACTCTATCGGGGGGCCTTAGCTCTATCTCTATGGACGTTCTGAGGGATGCTGGGGTGAGGCCTTGGATACACTGTTTGGCATTAGGATTGGTTAGTTGCCAGCCCAGTTTGCAAGCCCTCGCCAACAGGGGCTTACGTGTTGGTATGGCACTGTACAGCAATAAACATTAACCTTTGTTGTACAATGTTGTGGTAGGGTGGATGGGGACGACAATAAACGTTAACCTTTGGGCGGACTTCCACACCTTGTGTATAGAGGTGGGGTCAATAAACGTTAACCTTTGACCACCCAACCTTTCTATTGTGCATTGCAATCTTTAAACCAGACCAAAGATGTGAATTGACTGCATGCATATGTATTGTTGCATTGTTTTATTTGCTCACTGAGCCATGATGTGTGCTCACCCCCTCGACGTCGAATATTTTTAGTTGATGAAGCAGGTACTACCGTCGAAGATTATGTCAATGCTCTAGTGTACGGGTACATGGCGGCGATGGAAGTTGAAGATGAAGTGGATACACATGACTCCTCTTGCGAGTGCAACTCATGTGTATTCGATTAGATTTTTAATTTTCTTTATTTAGATTTAATAAAGACATGTATTTGATATTTATTTATGTCTTAATTGATACCGAATAATTTGCTATTTAAATATTAATATCACAGTAGATTTTCAGTTCATTTTACTATAAGACTTCCGTTATTGTGTATTTACTCTGATTATGAATGTAGATGTATGAGGTTTAGATAAAACAGATTCCGCTTGTCCAAGATCCTGGTTGAACCGTTGGTTTGCTAGCGGTTCATCACATCATTCTGAAGTGTATGGAATTGGGGTGTGACAGTAACTATCTGGATTATAGACCGTACTCTGAATTTGATGTATATTTGTCTTATTCTTTATCCGACATATATATTTATAAAATTGGTTTCCCTTTTACATTTGTGCATTATTCTCTTTCTTAGTTTATGTCTCATACAACACAGGTGCTTATGGTGTGTTCTCATTATAGCTTTTAAATTTTATCCTAATTTAGTTCATGACTCATGTGGAAGTAGTTAGGTCAATGGGTAGAACATGAGATGCTCTGATACCAAGTTGTCACACCCCAATTCTGGTCTAACCAGAATGGTGTGATGAACTGCCAATAAACCATCGGTTCACCTAGGATCTCGTATAGGTCGTACCCACCATATCAAACTAAACACACATTCCACATTAATAATCAGAGGTAATAAACAAATAAGCGAAAGTTTTACAAATAATGAACTGAGAGTCTAACAGTGATAAATAAGTATTTAATCCAATTATCTCCAAACCACAAGACATAAAAATAAATAATCAATTACACATCTGATTTAATTAAACTTAAGCAAAAACACATTGGTTGCACTCGCATGATGAATCATGCACATCTTCTTCAACGTCTACGTCCACCATAGCAACGTGTCCATATGTCGGCGCATTCATATATTCTTCAATAGTAGGACCTCCATCATCAACTAAAAATATTCGACGTCAAAAGGGTGAGCACACATCACGGCTCAGTGAGCAAATAAAACAATACAACAAACATATGCATGCATTCAATTCATATCTTTGGTTTGGTTTTTAAGTTTGCAATGTGCTATAAAAAGGTTTGGCGGCCGCTGCACCTCTATACACGAGTGTGTGAATCCGCCCAATGGATCAAATACCGTCCCACATGCACCCACCATGGAATAGAGATAGAGCTAAAGTGTCTGGATCAAACATCGCCAACACTTCCCCTGATGCCCTACCCAAACCAACACATAAGCCCCTATTGGCGAGGGCTTGCAAACTGGGCTCGCAATTAACCAATCATAATGCCAAATAGTGTATCCAAGGCCTCACCCCAGCATCCCTTAATATGTCCATAGAGATAGAGCTAAGGCCCCCCAGCAGAGTTAGAGACCACACGGTCCGACCACCTCCCTTGATGTCCTATGACATAATAGTTCTGCTAATGTAATGGCGATACGATGATGCTAGTGGGCAAGACTTGAGTAGAGATAGAGCTAGAGTCTGGTGACAAGGTCGAAGACCACCATGCGACGTCCTTCCGTTGATGCTTCACTCGCATCCAACACACTAACCACACATTTACATTCACATGCCTATTCCTAGAATCATCATCATCATCATCTTATAAATAAATAGAATTAAATATGCATGAACAGTAATAGCAGGAATATTAGATGACATGTGAGATGCACATTACAAGCATACATGCATAGAATCAATCATGGCATTGGACTCAAATAAATAAATAGTTTGTTATTATTCAATTAGTTTAGGTCTTGTTCCCTTACTTATTAGCAATTCTCGATGTCCTTCCAAGCCTTGAAATTCTCTTTGAATTGATTTAACAACCTAAAAGTTATATGAATTTAAGTAAGAGTTCATATGTGACATGTTACAGTAGTCAAAAATCAAAACAGAGCACTGATAGGTGCCTGATTGGTCCAATGATCTCATGCTGTATCGACCTTACTGTCTATGATCGATACCCTATGCGACCGTAGCTGCAACCATATGATTTTTAAAATCTTTCCAAATGCCTATGGTCGATCCTCTGGTCTTACTGGTCATGCTATGGTCGACCATAGCTGCGACCTTGAGATTTTTGGTCACAGTCTACATGAAATTCGAGTTCTTCCTGGATCAATTCTTCTATTCTTCAAGGAGTTTTATTCTAAGGTCATCCAATGGCCATCATTAGTAATTTCTTATCAACCCTAATCATCAAATTTATTCCTTATGGTTCTCCTTGGGATTTTCTCAAAGAAATCACATAGATCATAATAGGTTGATATGGCCTATCCTCCATAGAAGTCTTATTCCTTAGAGTTTATATCTCTAGAGATTCGTTTCATACCTTGGCCTGTAATAGAGAGCCAATCCCTCCTCAACAAACTCTTCTCCTTAGCTTTTTCTTCTTCTCCTTCTCTCCCTTCTCTTCCTTCTCTTTCTCTAGGGTTTACTAATATTCTAAAAGAGTGAAAAAAGGATGAGGGACATCCTGTACATAGAGGAAAACACTCCATATAGAGTCCTCTTTCAATTAGGAAAGGAATCCCTTAGTTTAGGAAAGTTTTCAAAACTAAGAGTCTGATCTAGGTTCTCACGGTCGATCATACGGTGGCATAAACCATCAACCGTAGGGTCAAAATCATCAACCGTGGGGTTCACGATTTAAGATTTTTGGTTCCCTTCCATATGGTCGACCATACCTACCTAGGCATGCGACCTAAGGTATATTTTTATAGTTCTTAACTCGATTCTCATACTGGTTTGTGATCTATCTTCACACGCTTGGTCCACTTGGTCCAAGAATGATGGGAAGACCTGGCACAACAAGGTTAGACCAAGTTAGTGGAGTGTGGGTCTTACACCCGTACCTCTATACATAAGTGTATGAATCCACCCAATGAATCAAACACCATTGCCATCCCACATGCACCAACCATGGAATAGAGATAGAGCTAAATTTTCCGGATCAAACACTGCCAACACTTTCCTTGATGCCCTACCCATACCAACATGTAAGTCCCTATTGGCGAGGGCTTACAAACTGGGCTCGCAACTAACCAATCTTAAATGTCATCCAGTATATCCAAGGCCTTACCCTAACATCCCTCAATACATCCATAGAGATAGAGCTAAGGTCCCCCGACAAAGTCGAAGACTACATGATCCGATACCACCTCCCCTGATGCCCTACGATGTAATAGTTCTACTAAGGTAATGGCAATATGACGATGTCAGTGAACAAGACTTGAGTAGAGATAGAGTTAAAGTCTGGTGACCAGATCAAGACCACCATGCCACGTCCTCCCCTTGATGCTCCACTCGCATCAAGCACACTAACCACTCACACATAATCACATGCCTATTCCTAGCATCATCATCATCATCATATTATAATAGACAGAAATAAATATGCATGAGCAGTAATAGCAAGAATATTGGGTGACATCTGAGATGCACATTACAAACATACAAGCATAGAGTCAATCATGGCATTGGACTCAAATAAATAAATAGTTTGTTATTATTCAATTAGTTTAGGTCTTGTTCCCTTACCTGTTAGCAAAACTTGATCTCCTTCCAACCCTTGTAATTCTCTTTGAATTGATTTTATAACCTAAAAGTTATATGAATTAAGTTAGGGTTTGTATGTAACATGTTACAGTAGTCGAAAATCGAAATAGAGCACTGATATGTGTCTGATTGGTCCTATGGTCTCATACTGTGTCGACCTTACTACCTACGGTCGAGACCCTCTGATTGCATATGGTATGACCATAGCTGCGACCATATGGTTTCTGAAATCTTTCCGAATGCCTATAGTTGATCCTCTGGTCATGCTGGTCATACTATGGTCGACCGTAGCCGCGACCTTAAGACTTCTAGTCACCAACTACATTCAATTCAAATTCTTCTTGGATCAACTCCTTGGCTTTCTCTTGGGTTCATACTAAGGTTGTCCTATAGTCATCATTAGTAGTTTCTCATCAACCCTAATCATCAAACTCACCCCTCATGATTAACCTTGGGATTTACTCAAGGAATCACATGGATCATACTAGTTTGACATCTCCAATCCCCCATAGAAGCCTTATTCCATAGAATTTACATCTTCAAGGATTAGGTTCATACCTTTGCCTATGGTAGAGAGCTAAAATCTTCTCAGCAAAACCTTCTTCTTAGTCTTCTCTTTTTCTCCTTCCTTTCCTTCTCTTCCTATAGGGTTTACTAATGTTCTAAAAGAGTGAAAAAGGTTGAGGGACATCCTTTATATAGAGAATAATTCTCCATGTAGAGTTCTCCAACATGAGGAAAGAAATCCCCCTTAAATTAAAAAAGTTTCCAACTTGAAATCTGGTCTGGGGTCTGAAGATCGATGGCCTACGGTCGTAGAATCCATCGATCGTAAGGTCGAAAACGTCGACCGTAGAGTCATTGATCAGTGACCTTTGTTTCTTTCCAAATGGTCGACCGTACCTACCCAGGTATGTGACCCTACGTATACTTTTGAGCATTTTAACTCGATTCATACCTGGTTTTGTGATTGATCTTCACACATTCGGTCCACTTGGTCAAGCAATGATGGGATAACCTGGCACAACACAGTTAGACTAAGTTAGCAGAGTGTGGGTCTTACAGAATACAAGACCCTGGGCCGTGAGACCGCTTCTACAAGCTAGCTCCCCCTTGGGGACCCCCATCCTTTCAAGGTTCATTGCCTCCCACCATAGACCCTACATCACTGACTTGCCAGCTACTACACACCCATACATCACTGGCTCCCCTAGGGTCTCCTAACCTATGGGTATGCAAAGCTATGCTAGTATCTTTACCCCCACCGGAGAGGCGTAGGAAATAGAGAATGGCACCACCTATGTCTATTATGTTCATTCATTTCACTTTGACTGCCGACCTGCAGAAGTCCCCGGATCCCCAGTTCCATGGTTTATAGTGTCCTCACTAGCATGTCAACATAATCATCGTGCTATCCACCAGCAGAGAACCCCAGCTCTACTCCCATGGATCGGTGCCTACCACTAACATGTTTACATTCCAATGTGATCCATGTATCCGCACTCCTATGCGTCACACAAACCACTATACATGGTTACAATCCTACATGACTAGTGCACCCGCACTCCTATGCGTCACACAGGCCATCATACATGGTTGAATCAATTCATAAATAAAACTATACTCTAATGACAAACCACGGCTCTATCCCATGGATCACCGTGCTCCTACTAGAGCCTAACATCAACAACATAATCCGTATATTCTCCTCACATACTCCACACGTCCACCATACCTGAACAATCATACAAACATTCATAGTTATTATAATGCAATGCATGCTCATACATAGCAATCATGACAAGCATAAATTTAAATAACAACCTAAGCATGTTACTAAGAATGTAGACATGTTATTAAAAATGTCTTATGTCTAAGGACTAGACCCCTAACCTAATTGCACAACGAGTGCAGCAGTAACCCAAAGTCAAAACAAAAGGCTTCACAACCAACCGAGTCAAGTACCTATTTAATAGCATAAGTTTTCATTAGATTAGTTTCATAGCTTTTAACTAACATGGACAAGCCTTAAATGTCCATATATGGGTCCATGGAAGGCTGGGAACCAAAAGAATAGTCTTCCTACACCTTACTAGGCCCAACAGGCAAGACAAACTGAACTGGCAGATGGAAACGGTAGAGGGTTCCACCGGTACATGAAACCGGTTAACACTTAGAGTATTTTCTAAGTGAATGGCACTGAAAGAATGAGCGGATGGTCGTGCATCTGGTTTGTCATTCGGTACACATGTTGTTATAAACCGAAGATTCCAGTAGATTTTTTGGAAGAATTACAAGGGTGATCATTCATCCGGCATTGGCTCCGCTTAACATTATATCTGAGCGGAGGATCCAAACCAAACGGATCCACTAAAAACTTGTCAAACGGTTAGGGCTAATGTTGAAGTACGTGCCTCTGGTTCGAGACTTCGATTAGTTCATTATTGATTAGCCAAGGCATTCACCTTCACGATATTATGGTATGGGCTAATCGAAAGAACGAACATGCTTGTTCTGTCGGTATGTGCTACCGGTTCAGACCCAAAAATCGGCTCACCAATGGAGCAAGGCTCCAAGCTTGGGAACTTGGTTCTCATCCTTAGTATTCCCATTTTAACTAGTAGGAAGCTCATTCCCACCATAATATTCACAATGGGAGCCATTTATGACTCCAATAGATCCCTCAATGAAGTTGGTAACAAACCCTAGGTTTTTTTAGGTCATTTAATGACATCTCGATTAATGGAGCTTCAACAACCACAATAAAATCATTCATTCACTCACAAGAAGGAGGGGGAAGAAACCCACCTCCAATAACTCCCTTTAAAATTTGGGTGTATCTAAACTTAGTTTTTCTAGGTCATTAATGGTGCTCACCATTAATGGTGCTCAACCACCATGGTTGCTAGCCATAAATACAAGGAAGAAAAGAGGAAGCTCTTGTACTTACCTCCAAAGTGATGGCTATGGCTTGGAGCTTGGCCATCAAGCTTCTCTCTTCTCCTTTTCTTCTTCTATTCTCTCTCAAGGTCCCATGGCACAAAAAGAGATAAAATGAAGGCTTGGTCCCCTTTTATAGGAAATCAGGGAGAGAGAAAGAGACTAACTCGAGCTCAATTGGTTAAACTCAACCCGATGAACGTGACATCGGTGCGTTCTGTCAGTTGGGCCAAAATACAGTTTTTTGGCCTACTCTTTGGTACAGATGTTTTGGGATGCATATCTCCTTCAACCAAGGTCTACTAGGACACATTATACTGCCAATATACATAGAGAAGACTCACCTAGAGTTCAGATACCACCATCGGGTCCACATTAGGTGCTTCATCAGCAGAAGTGTTGAGACCTAGCATAGGAGGAATTTAGGTTAGTAAGTGATTTCGGGTTCGGGTCTCACACCTGCATTAGTAACATTCATGGTTTAGGTTACAACATCCCTTGATTGACAACCCTTGTCAATAGGGGTTTAGGTATTGGCATAGGCTTTTTTTAAAGGGACTAACCATTAAATGGAGTAAACTGGATATGGGTCAACAACCTTCCTCTAGAGAGTGATCCTTGGGATGAGTCGCGTTATAAGTGCTTTAATTCAGAGACTGGGCGTGTTACCCAATGACGGGAGTTACCTTAGGTATTGAGCACATACCCAGCGATGGATTGAAGCTTAGTTCTGTTAAGCCAAGATGAAGCCTATTTTAGGGGAATGCCAGTAATACCTTGGTGTAACCCTTGGTATGTATTCTTCATTCTTTGGGTAATGGTCCACATGTGGAGTGAACGAGTGTGGATCATTTACCTCACCGGTGCTTGAGTGTTCAAGCATGTGCTTGGTGTGTTGCAATGCAGTGCATGCTCGTTCATAGAATTGAGCCTTTAATAAAAATATGCATTCTTGGTGTGCTTGTGTGTGCTGATTTCCTCACTAAGCATGTGGTTTGCTCAACCTTTTATACGTACATATTTTTAGATTTTGCTAAAAGTACTGATGAAACTACTAAAGCTGAAGAAGAGTATTCTGAAGACGAATCTCATGACTCTACATGCAAGTGTGAAGACTGACTTTACGGACCAGGGATAGGATTTTGTCTGATGTAGACAATTTATAATTTCTTATTTTTAGTACAATTAGTTTACTTGGTTAGTTTTGAATGTCTCTGGGCGAATGTGACCCATGATAGTTAAACTAGTATTTGCTTATTTGTTAATTACTTTTATGTCATGTTTTTCAAAAGAATAAACTTCTACTACGAAATATATCACTTCAGTTTTCAACTTGAGTTTCATATAATCAATTCTGCCATTTAGTTATTATCTCTGATTTGATTCTTATTTTGTAAGTGTGATTGTTGGGAGATTTGTGAGTAGTTGCATTGTGAGTGTGATTCTGGTTTGGATATACTTGCATAGCAGAAATCCAGTTATACCAAAATGATGTCGGTTTGGGGGTGTGACATTCATCTCCTTCCTCTCTCTCTCTCTCTCTCTCTCTCTCTCTCTCTCTCTCTCTCTCTCTCTCTCTCTCTCTCTCTCTCTCTCCCTCTCTCTCTCTCCCTTAAGCTCTACAACTCTCCTCTCCAGAATGTGTCTGAGCTTTTCTAACCTAAATTCTATCTTCTCACAATAAGTACGTTGGGGGGAGGGAGTTACTTGGACTTAAGTCTCCCCCTCGTTAGTAATTCACCCTCTTCTATGTTTTGGGTCCAATCGGTCTGCCACTTGGCAAACCAGAGGAGACTCTCCCTTGTGCGTAGGGAATTCTATCCCCAAGGGGAGATGTGGCAGCCCATCAAGGGTGGGTGCGACATGGCGACCATCTAATGGCAACGATCAAGAAAGTGATTATCCTTGGATCCATGAGCTAGGTAGCATGGCTAGTAGGGTAGTGCCACATGTCAACCATGATCTATCCCACTCCTCCTTTCACATTGTGATCTTTGCCCCAGTTGGGTTTACTAAAGCTCATCATTGGATCGCTCCACCGTTAGGGAAATGATTAACAACTAGATATTTACTTCTATTATGAACATTGGGAGATTGAAGGATAATTCCTAAGAGTATGAGATGGTCTCCTTTGTGAAAGAGAATTCTAAACACATTGGGTGGGTGAAGGATAATACCTGAGAGTCAAAAATCAACTCTTCCTGTTAATGAAGCACAATTGTCAAGCGTGAGTATAATGCTGCCATAGCTCATGATATCCTGATAGCTTATATACTAGGATAAAATTTGGATTGAATTAGCAAAGACAACTCTAAGAGGTCTAGTTCATAATCTTGATCCATGATGATAGGATATGTTGGATTCATGCCATGAAGAGTGTGATAGGAATTTTTACTAAATCTGAAAATGATTGCTTGCCTTGATAGACTAAAGCCAATCAACTAACTCCGAGAATGTCATAGAGTTAGATCTCTAATCTAAGATGACAAAGTTTATCCTGATTGAGCACACAAAATGATGATAAAGGTAGACATTGACTGATTGATGATGAAGACAAACACTGGAAGCTTCTACTAGAGAGAGTGTGGTCAACTTTGAAGGATAAAGACAGTTGGAAAAAAAATTTCTAATAAATGGAATACTGGGAAAGATTTATGAACAGAAAATGGATTTGAACTCCTATAGGCAGAGGAAGATTGACTCTATTCGATAGAGATTATAATTGGATTTTAAGAGATGGAGAAATAATGGATTGAGCAATATGAAAACAAAATTAATTAAACTCTGATAGATGGAAACAATAAATGGGTTCCACTTTTGTGGAGATAATTGGATGGATTCTGATTGATTGAGAAATTAAATGGAATCCGAATGATGGATATTGGGTGGATTTAGATGGGTGGAAAAAATTGGATGAACTTTGATTGAAAGAATAATTAAATGGACACTGATTGATGGAGATTATTGGATGGCCTCCTAATATTGAAGAAATTAAATGGACTATGATTGATGGAGATTAGGATAGACTCTAATTGGAGCAGATTATTGAATGGACTCTGATTGTTGGAGACAATGGATGGAGAGATGATAACTAACTGAGATTAACATAATGGCATATTGATTCTAATAGGTTGAACCTAAGATAAATAAATAGGTTGAACCTAAGATAAAGAAATAGGTTGATCCTAATAGAAAGGAATGATGATCGGATTCTAATGGATAGAGATAAATTATAGACTCTGATGGATTAGATGAACATCAAACCATACATGATAAAAACAAAGATTGAGAGACAAACATTAAGTTGGATTGAGATATAGATGAGTCTAATGGATAGAGACGATAATTGAGCACTAAATGATTGAAACAATGATTGAGAAATGAAAATTAAACTCCAATAGATTAAAACCACAAAAAAAAAAAGTAATGGAACTCTAATGAACAGATGATGATTAAACTTTAATGGATAGAAATGAAGCTTTGACCCCAATAGATTAAGATGAAGGTTGAATTCTACTGAATGGAAGACTGCAACAAATTAAAGGTAATGACTGAGCTTTAGAGACATGAAAGACTCTAATAAATGGAGATACAGAAAGACTCTAATGGGTAGAGGTATTGACTGGACTCTAATTGAGTAGGTAGAGATCAAACATTAAATGATAGAAACAAAAATTGAGAGATGAAAATTAAGCACCAATTGAGACGAGGTGAGTCTATGATTAGAATAACAGATTAAACTCTAATGGGTGGAAATGACTATACACCCTAATGAATGGCTTCTAATATATGGAAACATTGGTTGATTTAACTCTAGAAATAAATGATGAAATAAAAAATCTAATGGATAGAGAAATTAATTGAATAGTTGGGTAGACTCAAAGTAGTCTTCTCGTGTTAGATTCTCCTACTCAAGTATATCTTGATTGAGTGCACATGGTGACTAGTTGAAAAAAATTAAAGGATCAAACTGTGGTGAAGGAAGCTTTCCCCAATATTGCGAAGGAAGTTAGATTATCAAAAGTTGCCCTTGAGGATATCCAGGAAACTTTGGACATAGTTGGTTATGATTAGGCATGTGCTATGCATGAAGGCCTTTGGGCAGAAAAAGGAAGAGTAAAGTGGTTGAAGTGTGGTGATCGAAACTCTAATTTCTTCCATGCCTTTGCAAGAGCAGGGCATAATAAGAGTGCGATTCGTGACCTCTAGAAAGAGGATGGATTTATGGTTGATTCTCAGGATGAATTGCAAAGTATACCACGCATTATTATGAGGAGTTTCAAAGAAGTGTTCGGAGCGTTCCCCATACTAACTGTATTACAGTGGTTCCCTCCATGGTGTCTGATGCAGAGAATGAAGATCTTGACAGGATTCCATCTGATGGGGAAATCGGTACTGCAATATTCGCTATGAATTCTGACAGCTCTCCCAGGTAAGTTTTACTATGTGTGTAGGATATTGCAGGGCTAGAGGTGTGCCGAGCTGTTAAATCTTTCATCTACTCTGGTAGGCTAATGAAAGGGATTAATGTAATTGGTTAATTGTAATTATATAACATTAATCCCCCAGAAAGATGGTGCTGTGAGACTGTCTGATTTTCATCCCATTTGTGTGGGGAATTTTTTGTACAAAATAATTCCCAAGATTTTGGCTTCAAGGTTGGGACTATTTATTGGGAAGCTGCTGTCAGAGGAGCAAGGTGCTTTTACAAAGGAGAGAATTATTTATGAAAATGTTGCTCTAGCTTCAGAGTTGGTCACTTTGATGAACAGGAAGACAAAGAAAGGGAACATAGCTCTGAAATTAGATATTCAATAGGCTTATGATTCCCTTGAATGGAACATTTTGGTTAATGTGCTACTTAAATTCGGGTTCACCCAAATATTTGTGGACCGAGTGAGATCTCTTCTCCAATCTACTTGGCTATCTGTCATGGTCAATGGAGGTCCTAGAGGTTTTTTTTCTACTGAGCAAGGGCTTCGTCAGGGAAACCCGCTCTCTCCCTTACTGTTTCTGCTTGCAGAGGAGGTTTTCTGCAAAGGGGTGAAGGATTTAGTTTCCAAAGGAATTATTGAATCAGTCTTTAAAGGTAGATATGTGGAATCACAAGCTCATCTTATATTTGCTATTGATATTGTAATTTTTATGAGAGCTAGTTTGAGGGGCTGTAGAGCTCTAAGAAACCTCCTGGCCATCTATTATGAATATGGTGGACAACGGGTAAATGCTGCTAAGAGTAAAATATTCTTTTCAGCGGATGTCAATAGATATAGAAGACAGAGTATGATGGAGTGCCTCAATTACACTCTAGGTACATTTCCTACAAACTATCTGGGGGTCACTCTATTTCATGGTCGATGTCATAAAGAGTATTTCAATCCAGTGATGAATAGGTTCAAGAAGAGATTTATGATATGGAAGGGTCGCTTACTCTCTTATGTTGGTTGGGTTGAGTTGGTTAAAACCATCCTCAACAGTGCTTTTATCCATTCCTTTTTTTTTATACAAATGGCTAAGGGCATTGATTAAAATAGTGGAGGAGTGGATGAGAAATTTCATTTGGTCTGAGGATCCAAATAAAAGGAAGTCAGTGGTTGTGAAATGAGATGATATGTGTGCCCCAAAAAAGGAGGGCGGCTTGCGTTTGCGTCGTCTAATGCATGTTAATGATGCTATGGTGTGCAAGATGGCAAGGAAAATAAAGTCTGAAAATACTCCGTATGCTAGGTTTATGGGTGGTTACTATCTGTTGTCGGTGGATTCTGTGCGAGTGGATTTATCCGGGACAAACAATATGGAGGCACAGTGAAACACTGGGGCTCCTTCTCATTATAGAGGGGTTCCCTGAGGTGTACTAGGTTTGATGAGTTTCACACTACTTGTTTTTGGAGCAGAGTAAGGGAAATGTTGGATTGAGGAAGAAGACCCAGATGTCAGAGAGTGAGAAAAATCAAATGAGCATTCAAAGTCCCTCTTTTCATTCCCCCCTTTCCTTTACACGCATATATTTATTTATACATATTTGGTAAACTGGAGTTCTATTTTCTGGGGAACTCTTCCACATAGCAGCCATTCGTCCCTTTCTGGCCACTACAGGAAGAATAGGCTGACAATCCTACGACCCTCTGGCCTGGGCTACTATTTCATATCTGTCGTATTTCGACCCCAAAAGATGACCTTTTTGACCCTCCTAGGGTTGAATTCGAACCCTCGTGGCCTTGTTTCCTATGTCCACCAAACCTTGTCCACGTCAAGGTTTTCTTTCCGAGTGATAGCCCTCTTTTCCGCCGACTTGGACCGAGATCTTTGGAATCGGTGGGTCAGACCAGTGTGTCTCCTATCCGTAGTTGGTGTCAGCATTTATTATCATTAATGGCGAGCCATTAATGTTCCACCTACCTTTATATCGTCATCATATTGGGCTAGTGTCAGACCACGAGGGTTGAACATGAACTGCCCGAGGTATTTACTCGTATGCCATTTCCTTGATGTGTTAGATGATCGCCACCTGACTCTTCCTGGTAATCCTTTTTCTACTGCCAGATGGATTGGTAACCGATATTTACCCTAACAGGACCCCCTTGTCTTCCTTAAGAGTCGTTTCGACTGAAGAAGACAACAAAGGGAAAATATTGCCCTTATCGACAGGTTGCAATTCCTTCGCCATGCGATACGCGCAAATGATTTTTTTGGCTCTGGCGCACGTCTTCCTAAACTTACGCCCCCTTTTGCAGTCATAATTAATGCTAATCCATCTTCCCCGTAGGTCTGACATCGTTTCATATTCATCGAACCGTTGCTTCATTATCAGTCGTAATTCCTTCTTCACTTTCATCGTTACTGCCCACGTGTCGATTCCCTGTCCATAGTCTACACCCGTCCTTTCGATGACAGTCGTATCGTTCGAGAATCATCAAGGTTCGCTTAGTGGGGCCCCCTGAGTTATAAAATATTCACTATTCGCCCTTCGTCTTCTTCTTGATGCTTTCCATTGTCTTTCGAAGCTTTCTTCTGCTACTGCGCCATTCACACTTTCCTCAGTTCTGCTCATCGCGCACTTTTAGAGGCAAGATTCTCCAGTCACTTGGTATCGTCTAAGTAAGTTTTCCTCTTCTTCTCCTTTTATGTTTCTCTGCAAAACATCTCATGGCTCGCGACAAAGCCGTCGTTAGTCATGCTTCGAAACCTACCTTCCGAAGAGGGCCTCCCATCCACTCAATTCGGGAGGTGGGGGGGCCTAGCGGTCCACCAGTGGAAATCCCCCCACCGCCTCTAGAAGTAGTGGTCCCCCATTGTGTAGCCTCCTCCATAAAATCCCTGATGACTGAGCCTCGGCTTCGAGAAATTAGGGATACATTTTGTGTACCTGAGTCCGTGGCCTTGGTTGTTCCTACCCCCGAAGAACGGGCTTGCCATCCCTATTCTCACAACTTGGTGGTAAATTTCAACATGTTTCTTTTCGGCTTTCGATTTCCATGCCATCCCCTCATCTTCAAGATCCTCAACTTCTATGGTGTGGCTCCGACCCAACTTACCCCTAATTCTTGGGCCCAGATCCACTCATTTCTCATCTTTTTTCTTTGATGTCGAGAACCCCCTACCCTTAGGTTTTTTCAATATTTATTCGATGTGGAGGTTATCACCTGGCAGGACCCTCAGTCCAATCAGCAGAAGCCGAACGGAATTTATTACTTCTTTCACCGCCACTTGGATGTGGTCCCGGCCATGATCGAGGCCATCCCCTCCTCCGTCCCCCATTGGAAAGAGAAATTCTTTGGAGCCTTGATTAAGAGGGGTTATAGCCTGCAAAGCAGGCAATGTTTCCCCATAGGGAATCGGTGGGAATTCATCGACTCCTCAATCATAGGCATCATTCCTCCGTTGACGTCGTTTGAGATGGAGATCCTTGAACGGGTGGCAGAACAGGGGAGAGCCATCCAGTTCAGGGAGTTCTCCAACAACCAGTTCCTATACCCCTATGGGCTGAGTAAGTAGGGAATCTACCGCAATTTTTACAGCCCCTTCTTAGTTCTTTGGTTATGTCTGCTTCTAACGCTTCTCATGTTGGCTTGTGTCGCAGTGGAAGGCCTGGAAGATAGCGTGTGGGAAGGCATGATGGGGTCTGACCTATTCAAACATCATAGTCGAGAGAAGAAAGAGATAGCAGCAGCGGTGGCTCGGAGACTGAGGGCCCTTGAGAGGGTCGCACATTTGACCCCGGCCATTCCCTCATCTCCTACACCGCCACCTAGAGGTGGGCCCCCAGACGCCAATCCCTCAACCACTGGGCTGCCACCTCAGGATGCTCCTCCAGAGGTATCTGTTTCCGAACCTTCGGTTCTCCTAGCCGCTGCTCCACCCCCCCGGTCCTCTATCCTCCGGTCCCCAACCTCCGGCCGGAGAGAACGCCCCACCGTCGTTGATAGAGGTGGATGATGAAGAAGGTAAATTCCTTTTGTGTATTGGTGGCTTTATCGCATACCTCATCACATGCTAATGTTCATAATTTTTCGGCGCAGACGATGACGATTCGACTGACGCCGAGACCTCGCACAGGTTGAAAAGGAGGAGGTTGGATTCTGGAGTGCCGCGCTGCATCTTCCCTGAGGATACACCCCAAGATATCTTGTCACGGGTTCCGCTTGGGCCCCCTGCTCTTCAGGTGATCCTACCCAGTGATCCCCCAGCTGCCCCGTCGTCGACTCCCTTCGATAATTCTCCGGTAGATGTCCTTTTAGCTCTACCTCTTGAAGAGCCTGATTCAGTTTCTGCTCCACCTCCCCTACAACCAGGCAATATCGAATCCATGCCACCTCCTATTGTTCCAATAATGGCCCCCGATTCTGGGGGCGCTATTCCTTTATCTGGGTCTTTAATGGCGACTCCTGATTCCAGGGCCGCCTTCCCTGTGTCTGTGCCTTCGGCGATGGCCTCTAATTCTGATGTCGTCGCCCTTACAGTTATTCCTCGGACGATGGCCCCTGATTCAAGGGTCATCCTCCCTTCAACTGTCTCCCCATCTTTGGTATCTTCTCCCGGGGTCGCCACCCCTTCCTTGGTGCCTTCGGCGGCGGCCCCTGATTCCGGGGTCGTTGCCCCTGTAGTTGTTCCTCCGACGATAACCCCTGATTCTAGGGTCATCACCCCTTCTTCTGTCTCCCCATCTTTTGTATCTTCTCCCGGGGGCATCATCCCGTCCTCAGTACCTCTGGTTACGGTCACTGCCAGCCATCCTCTCGCGACCCTTCCTTCATCAGGGAAAGTTGATACCTCTGTCTCCTTGGGACCAGCTCCAATCCCTCCCCCGATCATTCCTCATTCTGCTCCCGTGGTTAACCCATCAGCTGAGGCCCCCGCCATTTTTGTGCCACCCTGGGGGGTTCATGTTATAGACAGCGGGCTCCACGACCGTGCTATCGGAGAAGAGCTCATTCACCACTTGTGTCTTCCAGCAGACTCCCAGCTCATGGAGTTGGTTCGTCCGGCATTTCTCGACCGCGAAGTCAGCGCTACTCTCTATCATGTATGTTTCTATCCTTTATCTTATCTGTCTCCGCTTCTGTCCCCTTTATCACTTACTGAGTATTGATCTGTTTTGGTCACAGTTGGCTTGTGGAACGAATCAATACCATCGGTCTTTATCACTTGCCTTAGAGAGGCTTAGGGCAGAGCGAGAGTCACGAGTCGCGGCCCAAAATGATCTGGTCCAGGCTACCCAGGCTCGTGAGGCGGCCCTTGCCGCTAAGGCTGAGATGGAAGCTCAGCTGAAAGAGGCCGAGGGAAGAGTTGCTGTTGTTGAGGCAAGGGCGAAGGAAGGGGAGGAAGAGGCCCAAGCTGCCGAATTCAAACGGCAGTTAGTCGAGGTCTCCCTTGAACAAAACAAACGATGGCTGTCAGAAGAGAAAACTCGGTACCGTCGGTTGGACGAGCAGTTCGTCATGCGGGCCAAGGTGTTCGAGTCCTCGCAGAAGGAGCTGGAAGATTTACGACTGTCCACAAGTTTAATAAGAGACCAGGCCATTGCTGATGGTAAATACATAATCCAACTAGAGAAGGACCTCAGGGGTCTACAAGACACTCGAGAAGCTCTAGAGGCCAAGTTAGCAAAGGTCGAGGAAGAAAAGAACATCTTGGAGGTGGATATAGTTCAGGCTGCCAACGTCGTGGATTCTTTAAAGAATGATCTGGAAGCCTCGGAAGCAATGATCCTTCAACTATCAGGGGAGCTTTTGAAGGTTCAGGATTCCTTCTGGAAAGCTCAGGAGTCCTTATCCCGTAGCACCGAGGAGACTTTTACTGCCTTGCTGATTCAGAAGAAGTAGTGGACCTGATGAGGCGAGAGAGGGCCCGAGCCATTCGAGAAGCCCTCGTAGTTGTTCACTCGAAACTGTCGACCGTCACGCCCACCTTCGATTTTTCTCAAAGTCCACTCATGTGCAAGGTGATTCGAGACAGACTGGTGTCATCTCCGAGAGTGGGTCTTCCTCCTGAGGCATCCTCCTCTGTCCTTCCAAAGACAAGTTCGACTGTCCCTCCTCCTTCCTATCCAGAGGCAGCTCCTTTTCTTCCTCCGACAGAGGCAGACGGAACTCTTGATTCTGCTCCCCCATCATGAAGGAACCAAGACTTTCTTTTTTTTTGTTTTTTGTTTTTTTTTTTTTATAACCTCACATCATAACCTTGTAACTCCATGTCGTTTAAACTTTATATCATTCGTTTCTTTCTTTCTGCTATGAATGACTCTTCTTTTTGGAAATCCTTTCTACCCCTGGTTGCACATATTTACATTTTGTTGGGTATTTGACATCTAAGATAAAATAACCGTGACTTTTTTTCGCAGAAGTTCATCTCATTCTGTCCTTTTCGAGGCCTTGAGACTGTTGTCTCTTTTTTTCTTTCTTTTTTCTTTCCGAGGCTTCAAAGCCCTTTCGAGGCCTTGAAGCCTGTTCTTCTTTTTCTCTTTTCGAGGCTTCAAAGCCCTTTCGATGCCGTGACGCCTGTTTTTCTTTTTTTCCTTTTCGAGGCTTCAAAGCCCTTTCGAGGCCTTGAAGCCTGTTTTTCTTTTTCTCTTTTCGAGGCTTCAAAGCCCTTTCGAGGCCTTGAAGCCTGTTTTTCTTTTTTCTTTTCGAGACTCCAAAGCCCTTTCGAGGCCTTGAAGCCTATTTTCCTTTTTTCCTTTTCGAGGCTTCAAAGCCCTTTCGAGGCCTTGAAGCCTGTTTTTCTTTCTCTCTTTTCAAGGCTTCAAAATGATACTTTCATTGAATAAGCTGGAGAGGTACCTTATATGTAGTATCTTCTAAGGTTTTGTCCGATTGTTTAAATGGTACAACGATGAGATCTTCGACCGGTGTGGCTTCTTCAGGTTTTCCACGGTATTCACCCAACTGTATCACTTGCACTGGCTAGTCTTCCTCGACAGCTGCCAGCGACGCCGCGTGGCATTTTCTTGAGACTGATTGGTCCACCTTGCAATACCCTACCCCCCATTCGGTTGGGAACTTCATCGGCAGGTAATATGTGGAAAGATAGGCTCTGAGTCGGTTGAGGCCAGTTCTTCCCAAGATTCCGTTGTGGCTGGATCGAGTGTCGACCACCAAGTACTTCAAACACACATTCACTCGGGCTGGATAAGTACCCAACCGAGTATCGAGTTGAATGGCACCCTTCACCAGCACTCCTTCTCCATTGAAACCCAACAGGGAGTATCGAATGGGCCGCAGCTGCTCATCTTGGTAACCCAGTCGTCGATAGGTGTCATAGTATAGAATGTCGCAAGCACTCCCTGTGTCGACCAGAATTCGACTTACTTCCCATTCCTCCCCGATGGCCATCTTAATTACGAGGGGATCTTCGTGAGGAGTAACCACGTCAATCAGATCCGATTCTCCGAAGAAAATGTAGTCCTCGTACTTGACCTTTTTAGAGGTCGAGTCCTCGACATCATCCCTCCCACGACGAGTCTGCTTCCCTCTTGAGGGGCCATCTTCGACGGGCTCAATGATAACTGGGAGCACCTCACGTCGCATATGATCTGGCCAGACAGTGACCATCATGCACTCATGTTGCTCTAGAGTGACATATTCATCCTCGCTCAGTCCCAGATCTTGTTCGGGGCCTGCCCTTCCCAACACTTGATGAGGGGGGCTTTGTTCACGTACTGTCCGGACCCCGGGTGCCGGGGGCGGGCTCTTTTCTTCATGCCATCCTGGGCCAATGTCAACTTGGCCAATGAATCCCCTTTGGGGGGACCTTGGGGGCGGCGGAATCCGCTCAATTCTGTCTCGTTGACCTTTGGGAATCGGAGGAGGAGGGGGCAAGACCATCTCAGGAGTCGCGTGAACTGGATCCCTTCGAGGTCCCATAAATTCCATCCATCGCCCGTGCTGGATAAGATCCTCCACCAGACTTTTCAAATGGCGACATGAATTGGTGTCATGGCCGTGATCCTGATGGTGGGCACAGTACAATCGTCGGTTCCTCTCGTCAGGTCGAGCTAGCATTGGTAGAGGGGAAACCAGCAAAGTATCTCCTCTCTTGATGTTTAGGATCTCCATCATGGTACGGTTGAGTGGAGTGTACTCCTGGACGGGCCGAACGGGGTACAGCTCCTTCGCCACTTTGGCTTTCTTGTTGGTATCTCCTCCAGTGGGGACTTTATCAGGTCCTTCGTTCTTCTTCTTTTCTGTCACGGATGGGGCCAGGGCTACCGACCCTGACAGCTCAGCAACCGCCTCCGCTCCAGATGCGTACCAATCGCAGCGACTGAAGATTTCCGCATGAGTTCTCGGGCTCTTTTTGTTGAGTGAGAAGACCAGTTGCGGGTCTCTACAGGCTGTGGAAAGGGTCGAAACGACCACTTCCGACTGGAGGTCCTTTATTTCTCCCGTGACTCCGAGGAATCGAGTGATAAACTGTCTCAGAGGCTCTTTCTCGCCTTGTTTTATCACCATGAGATGGGATAGATTTTTCTTCTGAACCCTACTCCCTTGGAAATGGAGAGGAACATGCTGCTAAGCTCTTTGAATGTCGAAACTAATCACGGGGAAAGGTTCTGGAACCAAGTCCTCCCGGCTTCCCTCAACGTGGACGGGAAGGCTCTGCAACACATGGCATCGTGGTATCCATAGATAACCATGCCTACTTTGAACTTATCCAGGTGCTTTTCTAAATCTGTCCTACCGTCGTACCACCTGCTATTGGGGACGACAAAGTTGGACGGCAAAGGATGATTCATTACCTCATCTGTCAACGCCGTCTCTGTAGTATATTCCTACAGGGCCACTGAATCGACCCCCTCTCGACTTGCTGTACTCGATCCGTCAGCTCCTTGACCAGACGTTCGAGCCTTTCAGTGTTCTCCTTCCCTGTCTGGGAATTTTTTGTCGTTGTTATAGGTACCACCGGTATCGCAGTTGTCGGGTCCGCACTTGAA
>JAMYWD010003515.1:0-25000 GCA_028583415.1 Protea cynaroides | reverse complement strand
TTAAACTTTTTCCAACCGTAAAAATTCGATTTTTATTGGGGGTTTTTGTTATTGGTGTCTCGAGGAACAAAAGCCTTCAAAATTTTTTGAGTTTCATCGATTGGTTATCGGGAAACTTGAAATTTTCTCTTTTTGCCCTAATTTGTCGACATTTTTTATTTTTCTTGTATTTCTTCAAATTGGACATCGTCAGTTAAAATTTCCTACTGCATGTGGGTCGTAGGATATGTTTAAACCTTCGTAAGTTCTCATGCCCACTGGAATGGTGAGAGATGGGTTTTATGGTCAACTTACGTCGTTATTACATCAAATTTTGGATTTTTATCCTATTTCCTTTCTCTTTCTTATTTTGCGGATACTATGGCTCGTACCAAGGTACCCAGAGTGCGTGATCCACTTCGCTTCCATTCGAATGAAGCTGAGGCACAGTATGCTGACTATGCCCGTACAAAAGTGGAAGGGGGTCGCATGGTTAACTTGGCTGAGCTAGCCTTGTTCAATGTAGAGGGAGCATTTGGTGATATGGGGTGGCTCCCTGTCATCACATACTACGCGTGCACATGTCCAGATTTGGTGCGCCAGTTCTATTGTAATCTCCAGGTGGTGGGAATTACAACGACGTTGAGCATGGCCAGGAGTTACGCATCACCAGTTACGTCAAGGGGGTGCACATTTCCTTTGATTATCGGCAGCTGGCCGATCTGTTGGGCATTCCCTATAATGGCCCCATGGTGTACTATGCGCCGGGAGAGCTACAGTTTGTTGAGATGGAGATGAGGGCAGAGATCGACAACCAGCTGTTATGCCCTGATCACTGGCAGATGAGAGCCTGTTACTTGCGTCCAGCTCCACGGGTCTTCTGTAAGATTATCCAGCATAATCTGATCCCGTAGAGTGGGCACTATGAGAGGGTCTCTCAGCTGGCACAGTTTCTGATATACAGTATCTACACTCGCCAGCCGGTCTGCCTTCCTTACATCATCATGCAGACGATGATTAGTGCTACATTGTCCGGTCATAGGGGTAATCTACCTTATGGACGCATGATTACAGTGCTACTGACCCGTCTGGCTGTGGATCTAGTAGATGAGAAGATCCAGTAGAAGACCTTCTCGTCGCCTCTAGATTGGGAGGCTATCTACAAGATGGGGCTGCGAGATGCGGAGGTTAGTGATGAGGAGAGGAACGCGATGGTGCGCCCTCATACTCGTGTCGAGATGGCTGATGCTGAGGCTGCTGCTGCTTCTGCTAGATCTCGTGTGGATCCGATCGACGATGACGATCGTATGTATATGGACGTCGACTCGATACCACCGCCTTCACCTACACATGCGGCTGGAGTTGGTACTTCTTCTGCGGTGGCTCCTGCACCTGAGGCTGATCCTTTCCATTCGGCTGATCCTTCACTTCCACCTTCAGCCATGATGGAGATGTTGCAGGAGATCAGGGATGCTCAGCGTAGATCTGATCCGAGGATGGATGAGCTGTTGGATGCTCAGCACGCATCAGATGCGCGGATGGGAGATCTCCTAGAGGTGCAGCGTGCGATTGATCAGAGGATAGCCGGTCTCACAGCTAGTCTACAGACGACCTAGACTCAGATAGCCTGGTTGACTAGAGTCTATGCTGAGGACTATGACAGAGACCGTGAGGCACCGCCTCCTCCTTCGCCTCCAGCTTCCTGAGTGTACTTTTATTTTTCCTTGTACTACAGAGTAACTATCCGGGTTGTGGACTGTACTCTGCTTTCATTATGTATATACATCTTGTTACTCTCTCTAATTGTATGTAACTTGTTTCCCCTTTAATAGATGTATTACTCTTTTTAAATTTGGTCTCAAACATCACTTGTGCTTATAATGTGTTAATATTACTGGTTTACTTTTATCCTATCTCAGTTCACAATTGTCTTGAATGTATGTTAGTCGGAGGGCAAGGCCTGAGATGCTCTGATACCAAGTTGTCACACCCCAATTTTGGTATAACCAGAATGGTGTGATGAACTGCTAAATAACCAACCAGGATCTCAAATAGGCTATCCCCGCGTTATCCAAACTTACACACATCCGTAATCATAATCAGAGTAAATACACAATAGCAGAAGTCTTATAATAAGATGAACTGAGAATCTATGTGATATTAAAATTTAAATAACAAATTATTCTGTTTCAACTGAGACATAAATATTTAAATACCAAATACATGTCTTAATAAATCCAAATAAAGAAACCTATAAAATATCTAATAAAAAACACACGAGTTGCACTCGTAAGAGTGTGTATCCACTTCAGCTTCAGCTTTCATCGCCGCTACCGTCCCGTACGCAGAAGCATTTATAAAATCTTCAACCATATAACCTGCATCATCAACTAAAAATATTCTACGTCGAGGGGTGAGCACACATCATGGCTCAGTGAGTAGCCAAAACAATGCAACAATACATATGCATGCAAAAAATCAATTTATATCTTTGGTCTGGTTTTAAAGTTTGCAGTATGCAATAGAAAGGTTTAGGTAGTCAAAGGTCGCATTTATTGACTCCGCCTCTATACACGAGTGTGTAACGTTACCCGAAGATCACGTTTATCGTCAACTCACATGCACCCAATCATGAACATTATATAACAAAGGTTATGTTTATTGCTATATAGTGCCATACCAACACGTAAGCCCCTATTGGCGAGGGCTGCAAACTGGGCTCACAACTAACCAATCCTAATGCCAAAAAATGTATCCAAGCCCTTACCGCAGCATCCCTCAGAATGTCCATAGAGATAGAGCTAAGGCCCCCTGGTAGAGTCAGAGACTACAAGGACCGAGACCACCTCCCCTGATACTCTATGACATAATAGTTCTGCTAAAGTAATGGCGATACAACGATGCTAATGCACAAGACTTGAGTTAGAGATAGAGCTAAGATGCTGAGACCCGCCAAAGGTTAACGTTTATTGACGTTCTCATCACACCTCCCCTCATACTCGCTCACATCAAGTACACCAACCACACACATACAATCACATGTCTATTCCTATCACCATCATCATCATCATGTTATAAACAATAAAGTAAATATGCATGAACAAGTAATAGAAATATTGGATGGCATGATGTATGCACATTACAAACATATTCGCATAGAATCAAGCATAGCATAGGACTCAAGAAATAAAAAATAGTTTATTATTAACCAATTTAGTTTGGAGTTAAGGTTCCTCACCTTAGCTTGCTATAAGATACTTTTCCAAGCTTTAGAATCACCTTTACAGTGTTATTATATTGCTAGAAGACCTAACAAAGTCAATAGAATTAATTAGAATTAATTTCAGATTTAAAAACCATGCTGTTAACTGAGGGTCGGAGGTAGGGTCGATGCTAGGGTCGATGGGTCTATCGACCCTTCCCTCTTCTGGACATCCCAAATGCTGAGGGTCGATGGTCAGGAATACCTAGGTTCGGATGGTCATCAACCCTGGGTGCGACCCTTGGTGCACTCTGGTCCAATTTCCACTTTTAATCCATTCCTCGTGTTTGGGATCCTATGGCTTGCTCCTACATTACATTCTACATTCATTCCATGGTCTGAAACCATGTATAACCCACCTAGATAGATTTCATGCATTCTTCTATGGTTTTCCACGAAAACCTAACCATGGGTTGATGGTTTGGGTTTCTCCGAGATCACACTCTCAACATTAACTAACCTAAGGTCTGTAGAAACTCATGGAACTAGTATCCATACCTGAGAAGAATAATCTTTCTCTGTAACACTTCTCTTTTGGTTTAATTTCTCTTCCTTCCCTTTCTTCTTCCTCTTTCCTTCTCCTCTCTTTCTATCAATTTGATTAAGGTTGTGAAAGGAGTGAAAGTGGCTTAGGGACGTCCTCTAAATAGAATAGGAATATCCTAAAATAAGTCCCTTTGATATTAGGAAAGATTCCCATTCGAAAATATGAAAATTTCAAAATTTCTATTTTCTACGGTAACCGAGGGTCGATGGGAGGGTCGATGAACCCGTCGACCTTAGGGTCTTAAGCTGTCCAACCCTCCCTTCAAAACTGAGGGTCTGACTTTCTATTTTGGGAGGTCCGACCCTGCTTAGCTGGGTATGCGACCCTTCTCCTATTTTAAGTGTTTTTGGGTCGATTTGATACCTGGGATCTCGATCTCCTTCACGCCCTTTGTCCATTTGACTCGACCATAATGGGTAAACCTAGTTCAAGGTGGTAAGACCGGGTTAGATTGACACGGGTCTTACATCACCCCAGCATCCCTCAATACATCCATAAAGATAGAGCTAAGGCCCCCTGATAGAGTCGAACACTACACGGTCTGAGACCACCTCCCCTGATACCCTATGCCGTAATTGTTCTGCTAAGGTAATGGCGATACGACGATGTCAGTGGACATGACTTGAGTAGAACCATGGCACAATATACATCCCATGAAAACGGCATGGCTGTACCGGTTGATACCATCCCCTACCTGCTCCATGTACACTAACCATAAACATACATTCACATGCCTATTCCTAGCATCATCATCATCATCATGTTATAAATAAACAGAATTAAATATGCATGAATAGTAATAGCAGGAATATTGGATGACATATTGAATGCACATACAAGCATAAAGGCATAGAATCAGTCATGGCATTGGACTAAAGAAATAAAAACAGTTTATTATTAGCCAATTAGTTTAGGTCTTGTTCCTTCACCTTTGCTTGAGTGTTGATCCTCTTTTAAGCTTTAAAACCACTTTTATATCAATAGGAAAACCTAACAAGTTGATAGATTTTGGTTAGAAGTCATTCCGGCATCATTAGGCTTGTTTTTAAGCACAGGTCGTAGGGTGGGTCGCCGGTAGGGTAGCAGTCTACATCGACCCCCAGGGTAGGGTTGATGCCAGGGTCGGATGTTCCATGGACCCTGGGTGCGACCACCCTATTCTAGACTTCCAGAATACTGGGGGTCGATCCTGTGGTCTGGTAGGGTCGATTCCGAATCGACCCCACGTGTGACCCCCCATGGTTTGAGTTGAGATTTTCATTCTACAGTCCATTCTTTCATGTTTGGATCCTATGGCTTACTTCCACAATCCATTCTAGGCTTGTTCTATGGCATAGAACACTAGGTTTCTTCCTTACATTGTTTACCATGATTTCTCCATGGATTTCATTGAAATCTTCCCATAGGTGTATGATTTGGGTTTCTCCTAGACCATACTCTTTTAATGAACTACTCTAAGGTCTTAGATTATCAAATAGAAAGCTTGCCCATACCTTAGGTTTGCTGAGATTCAGAAATTTCTCTGAATTCTTCAATTCAGTCATCTTCTCCAACTTTCCTTCTCTTCTTCTTCTCTTCTCTTTCTCTCACTCTCAATTGGGGTTTCAAAAGGAGTGAAAGAGGCTTAGGGACGTCCTATTTATAGAGTAGAACCTCCCAAAATAAGTCCCATTGAGATTAGGAAGTAATCCCATTGAAATTTGGAAAGTTTCCTATTTGCGGTTTCTGTCGGAAAATAGGGGGTCGATGAGGGGGTCGGAGATCCCGTCGACCCTCAGTTCCTAAGTTGTCTGACCTCTAGTGAAAAATCAGGGGTCTGACTTCTATGTGAGGGGGGGTCGACCCTACTGGTCTAGGTATGCGACCCTACCCTCATTTTGATTGTTTTTGGGTCAGTTTAATACCTGTCTTCGCTATTTCCTTCACGTACTTGGTCTATTTGGCTCGACCATGATGGGTAGGCCTGGTACAAGGTGGTAAGACCGGTTAGTTTGATACGGGTCTTACAGTAGGTGGAATGGGACGCTTGCACCACTTTTTACTGGCACTGCTTTGCATTGACCATATATAACCTAACTAAGTTATGATGTCTTATATAGCAAGTGGACAATGTCAAAAGCTTGGCAACGTTATGGTCTAGTAATATGGCTAATTAAATGGACATGGTTAGTTGAACATTAATATCCGTATAACTATACCCCTAACCATTAGGAGGTTATGTATTGGCATGGTTTAATAAAAAGGTCATTTGAACATAGTTGTGATGCTCCCCATGATCGACATAATACAAGTGGACAGATGAATCGACTAGTGGGATTACCATTTCCTCAAGTGGTTGGCGTAATACAAGCTTAGGATGAGTTGTGGGCAAGTTATCGACGTAATACAGGCTTGTTCCATAATGACAGACCCATACTTAGGGATGTTGTTGTGCTCTGTGTGTGGGATAGTGACATTCGTAGTGGAGATCCATGCAGCCTAGAGACTCCATGCGTGAGTTATCTTGAGCTGGCACTTACAGTTATCATACCTGACTATAGTTGATAGTTGCATGCATTTTCTTGTTTCACGTTTAATTTTCTTTCTAAGCTTGATGGTTGAGCTTACCTTGTGGGCACAAACTATTTTTAGATGTTACAGGTTCTTCGTTTGATGTTCTGGTTTGATTTTCATCTAGTGTGGAGGATGAAGACAGTGAACCTGAGGATGACGTCTTTAATCTGTCGTGCAATGCTTAGACTTACTTCTAGGCCTACGATGAGCCTATTTTGTTATTGCTTTGGCTTTGGGATTTTATTACTTTGGGTTTATGTTTGAATAATCTTTGAATAATGGATATTACTTTAATTTAAATTATTCCAGATAATTGGATAATTGTTTAATTATTTTAAATTTGAGATAATGCTTTAATGACTTTATTTAAACTTTAATAATTATAGGGATTTGAATAACTTGGATGAGTTCATTTTAAATATTTAGATGTCAGCATATAATAATTAGTTTTTAGTTTATAAAACCTTTGCTTATAATCATTCTCCAGTTTCTTAATAAATGTTTTAATTGGGTATGGAAATTGGATGTGTTCATATTACTTTGAATAATTTTGTAACAAATGTTTGGGGGTTGATTTGTGGAATATAGTGATGTACGATCCTAAAAGGGGATTTCTTGTACCTGAAAAGGATGGAGAGATCCCATTGCATTCCATAGTATCGATACGTTAAAAATTGGGTGTAACACTGCAGCTAGGCCTCAGAGATGTATGGCTCATATAAAAGTGATGTTCACTGCTATACCGACTCAGGAGCTGAAGACAGGACAATAGTCTCTTGTCATGCAGTTAGGCAGTATTAGGAGTAACCAATAGGCTATAGTGAGGTGTCAAGATGACTTCGACACTGACCTTGCTCAGATTAGAGCCTTCATGGTGTCTACCAAGGTGATTCCCTATCTATACCACCAGGGTCTGGCAGAGGGATATCGTCAGCGCATACCCACTTCACCAGTAGCTCAGTAGAGTGGTTCAAACCCACCACCTATTATTGATCCGTAGTGACCATGCAATATTTTCTTTATTTTTTTGCTTATACTTGTACTTATCATGCACATAGGGTATATATATATATATATATATATATATATATACTTATACTTATACTTATACATTATTTTTCATGTTTAATCTTCACACTTGGTGATTAAATTATAGTTGTCCCTATTTACTACTGTTGGTTTGTACATGTCTTTTAGTTTACCTATGCATCTATCACCGACACATAGAAATGTGTGTGTGTGTAGGATTGCAAAGTAGTTTTGCTCCGATACTAGTGTTGTCACAATCCGTTTTGGAGAATCAAGCGTGATATCCGGGTCAACCCCCATGGCAACCTAAATACATCAAAGGTCACTAACCACAATGATTACAAAATAAATCCCACAGTTCTAAACAAGCAATTTCCAATATAATCAAGAAAGCAATAATAACATCGCAAAAGCATTTATATCTAACAAATGTGCTAAGTGATATCAGACGCCATAATATGTATCAGTTATGAATTTACAAACCAATATTCTCAACAATATACTACTACATCCATATACACTTAGCCAAATTCAGAAAGGAGTAACTCTATTACATTGTTTTGATTCACATCTTAATCTATCAACAAAAAGAATCAAAATGTATTAGGAAAGGAAAGAGTAAGGGGAGGGCTGCCTCATGCATAGACATAGTCACTGCAGATGCAGCCCTCACCGTGCTCTCCACCAATGTCATCGGCACCGGCGACTACACTCGCCAAAGGGGACTCCATAAACTCCGCAATAGAGTAGTCACATGTAAGCTCCCATCCCAGCTCAGTGAAAAATCTAGTATCACATGCAGGCAACAATCAATGATATGAAATACAATTCATTTTATATTAGGTCTGAAGTTTGAGTTACTGTAACATCTCCTTCCCAGGAAAGGGAAACGAACTATTGGTCGGCACTTACATTACATATCATTAGAAAACCTGTAAATTTTTTTTATTATTTCAAACATACAAAAAAATGACATCTTGTATCATCCATGCACTCCATTCCATAATAGTCTATCAATCCTAACATAGCAAGGTAAAAGTACATATATTAATTACATAGCTAGTGGACAAAGTGTTAAACCATAAGTGAAACTTTAATTACATTAGTTACATCAAAGTGAGTGGCTTAAAATAAAAAACCTACTGCCACTCACAACAAAAATAGCAACCATAAACAAGTTTCATCTCATAAATGCTGTCCATAAAATAAGAAATAAATGCCAAGAGGTCCAGTGCCCAACTTGATCTTTTGCATAAGTAATATCCAGCTGGTCTAGAAGAAAAGGAAGATGAAGGGTTAAAAAGCAGAGGAGAGAGATGCTCTGCCTATGACAGCTCTCCCCCCTTGGGTGACAATCAGAAAGATGGAATTAGAACCTTTTGGTTTAGCATCCGAAAATCCCCTAGCTTCCAGCCATGAAAATCTCCCCAACCCCCCCAAATCCGGTAAAAATCTTGCTAGAATTTCTCATGTTATCAAATCTTCTAGAAATCCCAAATCAAAAAATCCATGCCCAAATTTACATTCTTGCACCGCCACTCCCAACCATGAAACTAGTTTACATCTATTTCAGCCTCTCCCCAACCGCTATGAAACCAATGAAAAACCTTCAGCCTCCCCTTCTCTTCTTACTTCTTATTCGAACCCTTGGCTTAAGATGGCCCTATCCCCCTTAGACCCCAGAAGAAATTTCATCTTATATATATTCCTCCTGTCCAAAGGGGTTCTAATGTGGTTGGAGTATGCCCTACAAAAGCCGTTTCTGGTGAACTGCAGGTCCTAGACAATACTATCATTGGCTTGTTCCTAGGAAAGAGGCTGAGATTTTTGTTTGTTCGTGCAAATCTCTTGAAGCAGTGGCACCTCAGTAGCTCTGTTGAGGCTCTTCAACTATTGAATGGTGGTATTACATTCATTTTTACCACATTATCAGATCAAGATATGGCGATTGAAGTAGGTGTTTTCCACATGGGAGGTCAGCCCATATTCCTCTAACCTTGGGAATGCAATCTCCTTACTGGCAATATCTTAGGTCTTAAAAATGTTCCCCTATGGGTTACATTTCCTGGCCTCCCTCTCTACCTCTAGGGAGAAGACTCCTTGAGCGTTGTGGGATCGATATTAGGTAAATCTCTACTCTGATAACATCACAACCTCAGAATCTAGGTGGGCGTTCACTAGGATCTGTATAGAAGTTTTTGGGCATACTCCTATGCTTGAGTCAGTCTCCGTGGAAGACGAAGAAGGTAACTTATTTCACTAGTCGGTGAAATTTGAATGGAGACCACCTCAATGCACTTCTTGTGGGGTTTTTGGCTACACTCTAAATACATTCAAAGAATTCCCTGGTTCAACTGTGACTGAAGATCCTAAGGAGAAATTATATGAGAATGGAGATGCAAATGTTATAAATTTTGTGGCTGGGGATATTCCAGCTTCGATGACAAAGAAAGTGGTGAAACCTAGGCCGAGTTTGTCGTAGGAAATTGGCCCTAGAAGGATGAAGTCCAGGCCTGCTTTCTGAGTGAAGAAGAAGATTGAGGCCTGGAAGATTCGACCCATGACCCAGTCAATCTTCTCCTCTCTGATGTACTATAGACCTAGGGACAGGTGTCAAATTCCCATACCCTAGTCAATCTTCCCCTCTCTAATGTGTGGTAGACCTAGGGATAGGTGTCAAATTCCCATTCCCTTACTGCCAGATCCAGTACTTCATTAGTCCCCCCCAACCACCACATGCCTTACTTAGCTTCCCTTTTCAAATGCCTCTTTTCCTGCCTAGAAATCTATGCTTTCACCTAACCATTTTGGGATTCTTGAGGAGCTAGAGATCCAGGATAAGTCTGACATCGATCCCCCTCTCTGTTGTCCAAAATGTGGTCCTTGCCTCCCCTATTAGCCATAAGTGTAGGCCTTGCCTTCCTTACAACCAATACATTCCCCTCTTTTGTCCACAGTTCTTAGTCCCCCCATTACCTGGTGCCTGCTTAGGATCAAACCAGGTTGATCTTGACCCAATTATGCCTAGCCTAAGCCAAAACTTGACAAACCCCAAAAATTTCCTCCATCCGCCATACCCTAATCCATTAAATCTCATATATCCACTTTAATCCCAAACTCTAATTGTTCCTTCCCCCTACCCTTGCGGACCTCTGGCCATCTTATCCATAACCAATTTAGGTCCTTCACATCTAAAGACCTCAAAGCTTTGATGGCCCTTACTATTGATATATCAACCTTTTACGCTTATCCCAATTATTTCCAATCGATGGATGTCCTTAAAACTAATCCGGACTGTGCTGAAGATGAAGAAGATGATGAAGTAAAAACTAGAGAGGAAGAAAAGTAAGATTCAGGCAGGAAAAAGAGGGAAGATTGTGAAACTTCGATGGAACCCCTTCCCGACCCGTGGTATGAAGATTGAGTAGATGGATCCTTTGATTCGGATGAAGGAATTAAGTGTGGTGGATTATTGGGAAGAATTGAAAGCGGAAGAGATTAAGACTCAAACTCCTAGCCCAAATAAATGATTTTCAAGATTATGTTGAGATGGGGTCTACATCAGATCAATTTTTTATTAGGTTGTGCAGTCTTTGATTTTTCAATAGATTCTGTAAGACCCATACACGAGGAACCCGGTCTAACCTTACATTCTCATATCGTGATCGGTCTTTCCATCATAACTGGCTCAAGTGTACCAATTGTATGAAGAAACCACAAGATAAGATAAGCAACAAGTCAAATTTAGTTGATGTGGTTGAGTGGTTAAGTTGTGTGGAAGCAACTAGTAAAAAACTAAAAACTAGTAAATTTTGGATGTGTGGTGGAAGTTTTGAGGGATGTAGTCGATACGTGTGGTTGCACATGAGACCACACGATGTGTGGGCGCAAATTTTGGACTTGTAGTCGACGGATTCTGCTAACACATGTGCAACCACACAATGCTAAACTGACTCCATGTTTAGGAAACATTCCTAATTTGAGGGAGACTTTTTCCTAATTGAAGTGAGACTCTATATGGAGGTTTTTCTCTATATAAAGGATGTCCCTTAGCCTCTCTCACTCTTTTAGAACCCAAATTGAAACTCTAAACCTAAGAGAAAAATAGAAAGAGGAAGAGAAGGAGAAAAAAGAGATTTATAGAATAAGCTTAGAGAAGGACTTTGCAAAAAAGAGTTCTATGTCTCTACTACAAGCTTAAGGTATGGACTTATAGGGTAAATCAGATAGGATAGGTTCCTTCTATCAACTTGATGTGTTGAATCTAATGTAGCAATTTTAGTTATGGAACTTCTACGGGAAACCATGAGAAAATAGGTTAGGGATAATGGTTAATGAAAGACTATAAAATAATGACCATAGGATAACCATTGAATGAATCCAAGTGATGAGTCGAGGAATCGACTCAAGAAGAATTCAGTTTGAATTTGAAAACTAACCAAACATCATGTGGTCTTAGCCTATGGTAGACCATAGGGTGACCAGAGGATCGACCACAGCTATTTGGGAAGTTCCTAGGAATTGTTTGGTCGCAGGGGGTGGTCGCATAAAATGCAACTACTGGGTTCGACCACACAGTGTGTGGTCACATATATTGCAACCACAGGTTCGAACAAACGTGCGACTACACGATAACAACAAGCCTATTTTGAGACAAAATAAGGGTTTTGACTACTGTAACATGATAAACTTAAACCCAAATTTACATAAATTAATTGTTTAGTTTCCTAATAGATTCAAAGTGACTTCCAAAGATTAGAAGAGGAACAAACATCAATCAAAGGTATGGGAACAAGACCTAAACTAATTTGCTAATAAAAAGATATTTATTTTATTGAGTCCAATGCCATGATTGATTCTAAGCTTGTATGCTTGTAATGTGTATCTCACATGTGATCCAATAATACTGTTATTATTGCTCATGCATATTTACTACTGTCATTTTGTTACCATGTTGATTGATGATGCTAAGAATAGGCATGTGATTGTGTGTGTGTGGTTAGTGCGTTGGATACGAGTTGAGCATCAAGGGGAGGATGTGGCACTGTGGTATCTGACCTAGTCACCAGACTCTAGCTCTATCTCTACACAAGTCTTGCCCACTGACATCGTCGTATCGCCATTACCTTAGCAGAACTATTACGTCCTAGGGCATCAGGAGAGGTGGTCTTGGACCGTGTGTGAGACCTGTGTCAATCTAACCCAGTCTTACCACCTTGAACCAGGTTTACCCGTCATGGTCGAGTCAAATGGACCAAGGGCGTGAAGGAGATCGAGATCCCAGGTTTCAAATCGACCAAAAAACACTTAAAATAGGGGAAGGGTCGCATACCCAGCTAAGCAGGGTCGGACCTCCCAAAACAGAAAGTCAGACCCTCAGTTTTGAAGGGAGGGTCGAACAACTTATACCCCTAGGGTCGACGGGATCATCGACCCTCCCATCGACCCTCGGTTACCGCAGAATATAGAAATTAGGAAATTTCCTAATTTTCGATTGGGATTCTTTCCTCATCTCAAAGGGACTTATTTTAGGATGTTCCTAGTTTATTTAAAGGATGTCCCTAAGCCACTTTCACTCCTTTCACAACCCTAATCAAATTGAGAGAAAGAGAGGAGAAGGAATGAGGAAGAAGAAAGGGAAGGAAGAGAAATTAAGCCAAAAGAGAAGAGTTGCAGAGAAAGATTATCTTCTCAGGTATGGATACTAATTCCATGAGTTTCTACAGACCTTAGGTTAGTTAATGTTGAGAGTGTGATCTCGGAGAAACCAAAACCATCAATATATGGTTAGGTTTTCATGGAAAACCATAGGAAAGCGCATGAAAGCTATCTAGGTGGGTTATACATGGTTTCAGACCATGGAATGAATGTAGAATGGAATGTAGGAGCAAGCCATAGGATCCCAAACACGAAGAATGGATTAAAAGAGGGAATTGGACCAAAGTGCACCAAGGGTTGATAGGCCATCCGACCCTAGCTATTCCTGACCATCGACCCTTAGCATTCGGGAAGTCCAGAAAGAGGGAAGGGTCGATAGACCCATCAACCCTAGCATCGACCCTACCTCCAACCCTCAGTTAACAGCATGGTTTTTAATTCTGAATAAATTTTAATTAAATTCTGTCGACTTTGTTAGGTCTTCTAGCAATATAATAACACTGTAAAGGTGATTCTAAAGCTAGGAAAAGTATCTTATAGCATGCTAAGGTGAGGAACCTTAACTCCAAACTAAATTGGTTAATAATAAACTATTTTCTATTTTCTTGAGTCCTATGCTATGCTTGATTCTATGCGAATATGTTTGTAATGTGCATACAGCATGCCATCCAATATTTCTATTACTTGTTCATGCATATTTACTTTATTGTTTATAACATGATGATGATGATGATAAGAATAGGCATGTGCTTGTATGTGTGTGGTTGATGTACTTGATGCGAGCGAGTATCAGGGGAGGTGTGATGAGAACGTCAATAAAAGTTAACCTTTGGCGGGTCTCAGTACTTTAGCTCTATCTCTAACTCAAGTCTTGTGCATTAGCATCGTTGTATCACCATTACTTTAGCAGAACTATTATGTCGTAGAGTATCAAGGGAGGTGGTCTCGGTCCTTGTAGTCTCTGACTTTATCGGGGGGCCTTAGCTCTATCTCTATGGATATTCTGAGGGATGCTGGGGTATGGCCTTGGATACACTTTTTGGCATTAGGATTGGTTAGTTGCGAGCCCAGTTTGCAGCCCTCGCCTATAGGGGCTTACATGTTGGTATGGCACTATATAGCAATAAACGTAACCTTTGTTATATAATGTTCATGATTGGGTGCATGTGAGTTGACGATAAATGTGATCTTCGGGTAACGTCACACACTCGTGTATAGAGGCGGAGTCAATAAACGCGACCTTTGGCTACCTAAACCTTTCTATTGCATACTGCAAACTTTAAAACCGGACCAAAGATATAAATTGACTTTTTGCATGCATATGTATTGTTGCATTGTTTTGGCTACTCACTGAGTCGTGATGTGTGTTCACCCCTCGACGTCGAATATTTTTAGTTGATGATGCAGGTTATACGGTTGAAGATTTTATAAATGCTTCTGCGTACAGGATGGTAGCGGCGATGGAAGCTGAAGCTGAAGTGGATACGCACGACTCCTCTTGCGAGTGCAACTCGTGTGTATTTGATTAGATATTTTATAGGTTTCTTTATTTGGATTTATTTAGACATGTATTTGGTATTTAAATATTTATGTCTCAATTGAAATAGAATAATTTGTTATTTAAATTTTAATATCACATAGATTCTCAGTTCATCTTATTATAAGACTTCCGCTATTGTGTATTTACTCTGATTATGATTACGGATGTGTGTATGTTGGATAACGCAGGGATAGCCTATTTGAGATCCTGGTTGAACCGTTGGTTATTTAGCGGTTCATCAGACCATTCTGGTCAGACCAAAATTGGGGTGTGACAACTTGGTATCAGAGCATCTCAGGCCTTGCCCGCCGACTAACATACATTCGAGACAATTGTGAACTGAGATAAGATAAAAGTAAAAGCTTTAATATAAACATACTGGAAGCACAAGTGATGATTGAGACCAAATTTAAAAAGAGAATAATGCATCTATTAATGGGAAAACAAGTTACATACAATGAGTGAGAAAAATAAAACGTAAATACATAACTAAAGTAGAGTACAGTCCACAACCCGGACAGTTACTCTGTAGTACAAGGAGAAAAAATAAAAGTACACTCAGGAAGCTGGAGGTGAAGGAGGAGGCGGTGCCTCACGGTCTCTGTCGTAGTCCTCAACATAGTCTTTAGTCAACCAGGCTATCTGAGTCTGGGTCGTCTGTAGAGTAGCTGTGAGACCGGCTATCCTCTGATCAGTCGCACGCTGCACCTCTAGGAGCTCTCCCATCCGCGCGTCTGATGCGTGCTGAGCAGCCAACAGCTCATCCATCCTCAGATGAGATCTGTGCTGAGCATCCATGATCTCCTGCAGCATCTCCATCATGGATGAAGGTGGAAGTGAAGGATCAGCCAAATGGGAAGGACTAGCCTCAGGTGCAAGAGCCGCCGCAGAAGAAGTACCAACTCCAGCCGCATGTGTAGGTGAAGGTGGTGGTATCGAGTCGACGTCCATATACATACGATCGTCATCGTCGACCGGATCCATACGAGCTCTAGTAGCAGCAGCAGCAGCCTCAGCATCAGCCATCTCGACCCGACCCGAGTGTGAGGACGCACCATCACGTTCCTCTCCTCACCACTAACCTCAGCATCTCGTAGCCCCATCTTGCAGATAGCCTACCAATCTAGAGGCGACGAGAAGGTCTTCTACTGGATCTTCTCATCTACCAGATCCACCCCCGCACGGGTCGAGCACCTTGTAATCATGCGTCCATAGGGTAGATTACCCTTATGACCGGACAATGTAGCACTAATCATTGTCCGCATGATGATGTAAGGAAGGCAGACCGGCTGGCGAGTGCAGATACTGTATATCAGAAACTGTGTCAGATGAGAGACCCTCTCATAGTGCCCACTCTGCGGAATCAGATTATGTTGGATAATCTTACAGAAGACCCGTGGAGCTGGACGCAAGTAATAGGCTCTCATCTGCCAGCGATCAGGGCGTAACAGCTGGTTGTCGATCTCTACCCTCATCTCCATCGCAACAAACTGTGGCTCTCCCGGCGCACAGTACACCATGGGGCCATCATAGGGAATGCCCAACAGATCGGCCAGCTGCCGATAATCAAAGGAAATGTGCACCCCCTTGACGTAACTGGTGATGCGCAACTCCTGACCATGCTCAACGTCATTGTAATTATCCACCACTTGGAGATTACAATTGAACTGACGCACCAAATCCAGGCAGGTGCACGCGTCGTATGTGATGGCAGGGAGCCACCCCATATCACCAAATGCTCCCTCTACATTGAACAAGGCTAGCTCAGCCAAGTTTACCATGCGACCCCCTTCCACTTTCTTACGGGCATAGTCAGCATACTGTGCCTCAGCTTCATTCGAACGGAAGCGAAGTGGATCACGCACTCTGGGTACCTTGGTACCAGCCATAGTATCTGCAAAATAAGAAAGAGAAAGGAAACAAGTAAATAGGATAAAAATCCAAAATTTGATGTAATAATGATGTAAGTTGACCATAAAGCCCCATTCCTCACCATACAATTGGGCATAAGGACATATGAAGGTTTAAAACTATCCTACGACCCACATGCAGTAGGAAATTTTAATTGACGATGTCCAATTTGAAGAAATTCAAGAAAAATAGAAAATGTCGACAAATTAGGGCAAAAAGAAAAAATTTCAAGTTTCTCGATAACCAACCGATGAAACTCAAAAATTTTTGAGGGCATTCGTTCCTCAAGACACCAATAACAAAATCCCCCAATAAAAATCGAATTTTTACGGTTGGAAAAAGTTTAATTTGAAAAATACAAGTTAAATGGATGAAAACCTAGAAAAGAAAACCTAAAAACAGGTAAAAATGAGAGAACATACCTGTATGGATGACGTGGACGTCGAAACCCGGACTAAAATCGACCCACAACAGTAGAGTAGCACTGTAGCAACTCAGAGAGGAGAGGCGAGTCAAAACGGGAGGGAAATAATAAGAAATGACCCAAAATTGGATCTTAAAAATCTGATTTTTAGTCCGAGGGTTGGACAATTCGACTAGCACAATCGACCCTCGAATCGACCCTCCCATCGACCCTCGGCTCTCGAGAATCTGACAGAAAATGAAGGGTCGGAACTGAGGGTCGGATACCCATCGACCCTCGCATCGACCCTCAGCTTTCGGGAAGAACAGGTCATTCTCAGGGTCGAAAACTAAGTGTCGGATATACCAGCGACCCTCACCATCGACCCTCCGTAGAAAAGACAGCATTTTTTTTATAAAATGAGCTAGAATTGGAATTGATTATTGGTTAGCATGCCTACATGAAATATAAATGACTTCTCACCTATTTTGATGATTTCCAGGCACCACCAATTAGCGAAAGGAATTATGTCTGGACGTAGAGTGACCCCGCAGACCCGAAACACAGTCCCACCACCACTACCAGTGGAGAAGACTAGTCAAGAGAATAACTACGCACCGGGAAATCCAGAACCGGCAAACCCTACAAATTTTCCACCTCCACCACCAGAGCTAGCAACAGTGGTGATGAACCTGGCACAACAGCTATAGCAGATGCAACACGCACAGGCTCAGATGCAGGTCTCCATGGAAATTATGTTTCAAGCCACCCAGGCCGCACCCATGCACACTGGACAAGCTAGTGCAGCTCCGGTGGGTAACCACCCAGTTCATCAAACACCTCAACAACCGACTGCACAGATTCCAGTGCAGGTACCAAAAGCAGCTCAAGGGAATTACCACAATCCACCCTATATGTTTGGGGTAAACACCCAGAATCAGCTGGACCACTCCCGACTAGTGGAGAGATTTTTGAAGATGAAACCCAGAGAATTTAACGGCAAGCCGTCTGATCCATTGTGGCCCGCCCACTGGATAGACGAGATGGAGAGAAATTTCCTCATGATGACTATCACAGAGGAAGAGAAAGTACTATGTGCCACCTTCATGCTCAAGGGCGACTCACACCATTGGTGGAAATCCACGAAGACATATTTACTGACCAAGCACGCCCTACTGACTTGGGCTATATATAAAGAAGCATTCTTCGAGAAATATTTTCCACGAAGCTTCAGAGATTCGATGGAGAAGGAGTTCCTGAGCTTGTACCAGGGACAGATGACTGTAGGTTCATATCAACAGCGCTACAAAGAGTTGTTTTTCTTTGCACCGGCTAGCATGTAAGAAGAAGATACCAAAACCCGTAGGTTCGTCACGGGGCTAAGAGGAAGCATCAGAGAAAATGTTCTGGGCTTAGAGAAGAAAATTTACTACGAAGCTGTTCAGATTGCTCGAGTGATTGAATCGAGCCAGAAGGAGAGTTACCTTACTCAGAACAGAGGCATCAAGAGACCAGCCGAAAACTCCTACAACGGAGGCAATAATAGGACGTATAAGCCTTTCCGTCCTCAGAACTTTACTACTGCACCCAAGACCACTTCAGCAGTGCAACCTTAGTCAAAGCCAAATTTTGACGTCCTGAGGTGTTTTAACTGCAACCAACCCGGGCATATGGCAAGGGAGTGCCCAAAGCCCAAGAAGCAGTTACATCAAGGACGGGTATATGCCGTTACATCAGAGGATGCTGCCGCATCACCCGATGTGGTCACAGGTATGACTGAAACTTTTAAAGTTGTAATTACATTGAATGAGCACGTAGACTAAGTAAAGCTAAATCACAGGTATTGTACATATAAATGGCGTACCCGCCAGAGTACTCTTTGATTCCAGAGCTACTCATTCATTTATATCTGTGTAATTTGGAAAGAAGACAAAACTACCCATCAAAACATTAGACTATAATTACTTGTACGATCACCGATGGGGTTAGAAGTGGAACTAGAGAAAGGTTATGGACCATGTCCAGTTCTCATTGGAGAGAAAACCTTGGATGCAACCTTGATACAACTTGAGATGGCAGACTTTGATGTCATCTTAGGAATGGACTGGTTAGCTCGGCACTCTACAAATCTATTATGCGCCGAAAAAAAGCTAACGTTCAAAGACAAAGAAGGAGCAGAATTAAGTTTCTCGGGAACCAAACTTCCCCGGAGATGCAAGCTCATACTTTCAGCATTAAAGGCTAAGAAGTGCTTTGACAAGGGAGCAGTCGGGTATCTAGTGTCAGTGGTCGACCTAACCAAGGAAGCACCACAAATGGAAGACATTGACGTTGTGCGGGATTACCCTAACGTATTTCTGGAGGAACTACCCGGATTACCACCCGACCGGGCCACAGAGTTTGTAATAGACCTGATACCTGGAGCCGCACCCGTATCAAAAGCACCCTATAGAATGGCTCCTACGAAACTGAAGGAACTGAAGGTACAACTACAAGAACTACTGGACAAGGGTTATATTCGACCCTGTATATCTCCATGGGGGGCACCGGTGTTGTTCGTAAAGAAGAAGGATGGTAGCGTTCGATTATGCATCGACTATCGTGAGTTGAATAAACTGACAATCAAGAATAAATATCCACTACCTCGGATCGATGACTTGTTCGATCAGTTACAAGGGGCAAAATTATTTTCAAAGATCGATCTTCGATCAGGCTATCATCAGCTGAAGATTAAAGAAGGTGATATTCCGAAGACAACATTCAGGACCAGATACGGACATTATGAATTTTTGGTTATGTCTTTCGGATTAACTAATGCACCGGCAACGTTCATGGAAATTATGAACCAAGTCTTCCACGATATGTTGGATACATCGGTTATAGTATATATTGATGACATATTGGTATATTCCAAGGACAAGGAAACTCATATTAAGAACCTAAACACAGCCCTACAGCGTTTAAGGAAAGAGAAGCTATACGCCAAATTTTCAAAGTGCGAGTTTTGGCTAAGTGAAGTCGCCTTCCTAGGCCATGTAGTATCCGCTGAAGGAATCAAAGTGGATCTCAGCAAGATCGAGGCTATTGTAAAATGGGAAGCACCAAAGAGCGTTTCAAAAATTAAAAGTTTTCTGGGTCTAGCTGGTTATTATCGGAGATTCGTAGAAGACTATTCTCGGATTGTCGTACCTCTCACCAGTTTGACTAAGAAAGGTGAAAAGTTTGTGTAGACCGATAAATGTGAGAAGAGTTTCCCAACACTGAAGACCAGATTGATATCCGCTCCAATTTTGACTATTCCTATTCCAGGACAGACGTTTACCTTATACACCGATGCGTCGGGACTGGGACTAGGATGTGTGCTTATGCAAGGAGAGCAAGTGATTACTTATGCTTCAAGACAGTTGAAGGTACATGAGAAAAATTACCCCGCTCATGATCTGGAGCTAGCGGCAGTAGTACATGCTGTCAAGATATGGAGACATTACCTATACGGGGAGAAATTCTAGATTAAGTCGGGCCATAAAAGTCTTACTTATTTATTTAATCAGAAAGAGTTGAATATGAGACAAAGAAGATGGCTGGAATTATTGAAAGACTATGATTGTGATATCCAGTATCATCCGGGAAAGGCGAACGTGGTAGCAGATGCATTGAGCAGAAAAATAATGATCAAATCTCAAGGAAAAGTCAGCACGACTGCAGCAACGTGTACTACCGAAATGGTATTCAATCACGGCAACGAGCGGTATGTGATAGATACAACGGATGAATCAGCTAGCCATGGGTTTATTCATCGGTTTTCAAATATGTTCGCGGCATTGAAGAATATACCGGATATAGTGGATGAATTGAAGATAGCTATCAAAGCAGATCCTTATCTGAGAATAGTACAAGAAGATATTGAGAAAGGTAGGACTAACCCTGAGTTCACCTTAGATGACGAGAAGGTACTAAAATACAAAGGAAGAATATGTGTACCTGAAACAGAAAGTATGGACATTAGACACCGACTGATGAAAGAAGCCCATACCACCCTCTACTCGATACACCCTGGAAGTACAAAAATGTATCATGATCTAAAGAAATTATATTGGTGGAGGGGAGTGAAAGCAGATGTAGCTAAGTTCGTGTCTCAATGCCTAAATTGTCAGAAAGTAAAGGCTGAACGACAAAGACCCGCAGGATTGTTACAGCCATTACCAGAACCAGCATGGAAATGGCACTGCATAACTATGGACTTCGTCATGGGACTACCATTGACTCCTCGAGTAGTTGACGCAATTTGGGTGATTGTGGACCGTCTGACTAAAACAGCTCGCTTTATACCTATACGACCTCAGTATACACTGGAAAGGTTAGTGAAGCTGTATGTGGATAATATTATTCGATTACACGGTGTACCAGAAAGTATTGTGTTCGATAGAGATCCACGATTTAATTCCAAATTTTGGAAAGGATTGCAAAAAGCTATGGGTACAACGTTGAAGTTCAGTACTGCATTCCACCCACAGACAGATGGACAGTCAGAACGTACAATTCAGATTCTAGAAGATATGCTACGAGCATGTGTGATTGATATCAAAGGATCATGGGACGAAAATGTCCATTTATCGAGTTCACTTATAACAACAGCTATCAGGCTACCATACAGATGTCACCTTATGAAGCACTGTATGGCAGGAAGTGTCAAACTCCCTTGTTTTGGAATGAAGTTGGAGAACGTAGTATGGTTGGACCGGAATTTTTTGAAGAGACTTGTCGAGTGCTCGACATCATCAAGGAAAGAGTGAGAACAGCTCAGAACCGTCAGAAACAATATGCAAATACTCGACGAAGAGATCTGGAGTTCACCGTAGGTGATAAAGTATTTTTGAAAGTATCGCCTATGCGAGGATTGAAGAGGTTCGGACAGAAAGGGAAGCTAAGTCCAAGATATGTAGGGCCGTATGAAATTCTAGCTAAGCGTGGAAAAGTAGCTTATCAGTTAGCACTACCACCATCTATGTCAAGTGTACATGACGTATTTCACATTTCCCTATTGAAGAAGTATGTCAAAGACCCAACGCATGTTTTGACAGTGGATTTGTCGGAATTGACTAATGATTTGACATTTGAAGTAACACCAACATAAATCACTAGTCAAAAAGTTCAACGTCTACGCAACAGAGATATCTACTATTTAAAGGTCACATGGAAAGTAGAGACATGGAAGAAATTACATGGGAAGAAGAAAATGCTATGAGAAAGCAATACCCTTACTTATTTGATTCAGAAGGTATGTACAATTTCGAGGACAAAATTTTTATAAGATGGGGGGAGTTGTAAGACCCGTGTCAATCTAACCCGGTCTTACCACCTTGAACCAGGTTTACCCATCATGGTCGAGTCAAATGGACCAAGGGCGTGAAGGAGATCGAGATCCCAGGTATCAAATCGACCCAAAAACACTTAAAATAGGGGAAGGGTCGCATACCCAGCTAAGCAGGGTCGGACCTCCCAAAACAGAAAGTCAGACCCTCAGTTTTGAAGGGAGGGTCGGACAACTTATACCCCTAGGGTCGACAGGATCATCGACCCTCCCATCGACCCTTGGGTACCGCAGAATATAGAAATTAGGAAATTTCCTAATTTTCGATTGGGATTCTTTCTTAATCTCAAAGGGACTTATTTTAGGATGTTCTTAGTCTATTTGAAGGATGTCCCTAAGCCACTTTCACACCTTTCACAACCCTAATCGAATTGAGAGAAAGAGAGGAGAAGGAAAGAGGAAGAAGAAAGGGAAGGAAGAGAAATTAAGCCAAAAGAGAAGAGTTGCAGAGAAAGATTATCTTCTCAGGTATGGATACTAATTCCATGAGTTTCTACAGACCTTAGGTTAGTTAATGTTGAGAGTGTGATCTCGGAGAAACCCAAACCATCGATCTATGGTTAGGTTTTCATGAAAAACCATAGGAAAGCGCATGAAAGCTATCTAGGTGGGTTATACATGGTTTCAGACCGTGGAATGAATGTAGAATGGAATGTAGGAGCAAGCCGTAGGATCCCAAACACGAAGAATGGATTAAAAGAGGGAATTGGACCAAAGTGCACCAAGGGTCGATAGGCCATCCGACCCTAGGTATTCCTGACCATCGACCCTCAGCATTCGGGAAGTCCAGAAAGAGGGAAGGGTCGATAGACCCACCGACCCTAGCATCGACCCTACCTCCGACCCTCAGTTAATAGCATGGTTTTTAATTCTGAATAAATTTTAATTAAATTCTATCGACTTTGTTAGGTCTTCTAGCAATATAATAACACTCTAAAGGTGATTCTAAAGCTTAGAAAAGTATCTTATAGCAAGCTAAGGTGAGGAACCTTAACTCCAAACTAAATTGGTTAATAATAAACTGTTTTCTATTTTCTTGAGTCCTATGCTGATTCTATGCAAATATGTTTGTAATGTGCATACAACATCCCATCCAATATTTCAATTACTTTTTCATGCATATTTACTTTATTGTTTATAACATGATGATGATGATGATAGGAATAGGCATGTGCTTGTATGTGTGTGGTTGATGTACTTGATGCGAGCGAGTATCAGGGGAGGTGTGATGAGAATGTCAATAAACGTTAACCTTTGGCGGGTCTCAACACTTTAGCTCTATCTCTAACTCAAGTCTTGTGCATTAGCATCGTCGTATCGCCATTACTTTAGCAGAACTATTATGTCGTAGAGTATCAGGGGAGGTGGTCTCGGTCCCTGTAGTCTCTGACTCTATCGGGGGGCCTTAGCTCTATCTCTATGGATATTCTGAGGGATGCTGGGGTGAGGCCTTGGATACACTTTTTGGCATTAGAATTGGTTAGTTGCGAGCCCAGTTTGCAGCCCTCGCCAATAGGGGCTTACGTGTTGGTATGGCACTATATAGCAATAAACGTAACCTCTGTTATATAATGTTCATGATTGGGTGCATGTGAGTTAACGATAAACGTGATCTTCGGGTAACGTCACACACTCGTGTATAGAGGCGGAGTCAATAAACGCGACCTCTGGCTACCTAAACCTTTCTATTGCATACTGCAAACTTTAAAACCGGACCAAAGATATAAATTGACTTTTTGCATGCATATGTATTGTTGCATTGTTTTGGCTACTCACTGAGCCGTGATGTGTGCTCACCCCTCGATGTTGAATATTTTTAGTTGATGATGCAGGTTATACGGGTGAAGATTTTATAAATGCTTCTGTGTACGGGATGGTAGCGGCGATGGAAGCTGAAGCTGAAGTGGATACACACGACTCCTCTTGCGAGTGCAACTCGTATGTATTTGACTAGATATTTTATAGGTTTCTTTATTTGGATTTATTAAGACATATATTTTGTATTTAAATATTTATGTCTCAATTAAAACAGAATAATTTGTTATTTAAATTTTAATATCACATAGATTCTCAGTTCATCTTATTATAAGACTTCCGCTATTGTGTATTTACTCTGATTATGATTACGGATGTGTGTAAGTTGGATAACGCGGGGATAGCCTATTTGAGATCCTGGTTGAACCGTTGGTTATTTAGCGGTTCATCACACCATTCTGGTTAGACCAAAATTGGGGTGTGACAGTGTGGTCTTTGACTCTGTCGGGGGGCCTTAGCTCTATCTCTATGGACATATTGAGGAATCCTGGGGTGAGACCATGGATACATTGTATGGCATTAGGATTGGTTAGTTGCGAGCCTAGTTTGTAACCCTTTGCCAATAGGGTCTAACGTGTTGGTATGGGTAGGGCATCAGGAGAAATGTTGGTGGTGTTTGATCCAGCCACTTTAGCTCTATCTCTATTCCATGGTGGGTGCTTGTGGGATGGAAATGGTGTTTGATCCATTGGATGGATTCACACACTCGTATATAGAGGTGCGGTGGCCACTAATCCTTTTTATATCATATTGCAAACTTAAAAACCAGACCAAAGATATGAATTAAATGTATGCATATGTTTGTTGCATTGTTTTGTTTTCTCACTGAGCTAGGTTGTGAGCTCACCTCACAGTACAATTTTTATTTTAGTTTCTAATGATGCAAGTAATTTTGTTGAAGGCTACATGAAGGTGCCAACATTTGGACATGT
>JAMYWD010000352.1:0-12000 GCA_028583415.1 Protea cynaroides | reverse complement strand
GGTGTGAGCATGAGAGGCGAGGTGGCTTGTTGAGGATACCATGACCTCCGACATTGACTGGGAGGCTATTCAAAGGATGCAGATGGTTGATCTGCCCGTTAGCGATGACGAGTTGGAGGCTCGCCCTTGCCCACTCAGGAGGGTAGCAGCCAGGCGGCGAGCCAATGCGGCCTATCTGGCGGAGGTTGGGGGTGATGATGATGATATGGGCAGGAAGCACCGGTGCTGTCCCACGACCTACACCTACAGGTACCACCGTCTACCTCTACAGCTGGACCATCTCAGCCTTCTCCCGACACCATGATGGGTATGTTCATGGAGATCAGGGACGCTCAGCGTGAGATGAGCCTTGACTTGGCGCAGTTGGCTCGCAGCCTCAGTCACACAGGATCAAGTGCACTGGCTCAGGGTCGCTTACGAGTGAGATTATGATATAGCAGACCCTATTCCTCCCAGACCCCCTACCCCATGATTGTCCCTCTTTATTTTCTTTCACTTGACGGTTTATATAACGTGAGTGCGGTCCAGATTGTGGACTGTACCCTGTAGCACTATTTATCTGATACTCTTTTTCTTATTTAATGAAAGTTTTCATGTTCCACCCAACTAGTGTATGCACATGTTAAGTTTCATATTTAGTATAGTATATTATGCTCTTTCTTAATCCGTCTCAGGTATCAAACAATGCTTACGGTGTGTTTGTATTAAAATTTTTTAATATTTTCTAACTCAGTTCATCGACTTAGTTAAGTGCAATATGGTTTGTTGGACAGAGCCCAAAGGCTCTGATACCAAGTTGTTACACCCCAATTCTGATCCAACCAGAATGGTGTGAGTGAACCGTCATTGAACCAACGGTTCACACCAAGATCTCGAATAGACCGTGTCCACTCATACAAACCCATTGCACGTAACCACTATCAGAATATAAATAATACAACGAAAGTCTTTAAATAAATGAACTGAGAATCTATTGATAAATTAAATAGAATATCCAATTATTCAAATCCAAACATAAAATATCATATCCTTACATCCACTTAATCCAACCAAAAATAACTGAAACAAATAGATAAAAACCCAATCAAAGGTACACGCAGAAAGGGCACTCGCATGAAGTGTCATGCTCGTCCTCTCCAGCCTGTACATCCAACGCAGCAACACCACCATAAGTCGGAGCGTTCATGTAGTCATCCACAGTGTAACCTGCATCAACATCTAAAAACATGTATATATACAAAGGGTGAGCTCACAACTTAGCTCGATGGAGACAATCGAACGTTTCACAATATTATGCATGAGTAACAATCAAATTTATGCTGTTGTCTGGTTTTAAGTTTGCAATGTGCTATAGAAAGGTTTGGTGGCCCCCGCACCTCTATACACGAGTGTGTGGCACCTCATGGATCACACCCCATTGGCCCACATGCACCCATCATGGAATAGAGATAGAGCTAAGATATCCCATTACCTCCCCCCCGATGCTCTACCCATACCGGTACCTAAGCCCCTTCGGCCAGGGCTCGTAAACCCCTGGGCTCGCAACTAACCAATCCTATATGTCATCAATGTATGCTCTATCCCAGCACAGCCGTCTACGGCATAGAGATAGAGCTAAGGCATTCCCACACCTCCCCTGATGCCCTATCCGCAATCAACCCACTAGGATAGAAACAGAACGTAAGTAGACCCTATCCCAACATAACTCCCTACGGCATGGAGATAGAGCTAAAGCATCGTGGACAAGCCAACGTCGACCTCGGAGACCACAATGCCACATAACCATGGCCAGGCCAGCATCAACATCGGAGACCACCGTACCACGACCTTCCCCTAATGCCCCACCTGTACCAAGCATGTTAAGACAGAATACTACAAAAGGTGCTAGTGTGAGGAGCGATCCTAGGCCATGCCCCACTCCACACACTAACGAAAACAATCACATGCTTAACAATCACATCCTAACAATGCATGAACAGTAATAATAACTAAAATTAAAAGATGGCATGTGAATATGCACAAACATCACATCATATATAATCAGGTGATTAACATCGACTTACTATCCATTAATTATTAGGTTTAGGTCAAATTCCCTTACCTGACGTTCGTTTGTTAGCTTGCTCCATGTCGCAAGATCCAAACGGGAAGTCACAAAGTCCTACAATATTATTAGGGTTTCATTAGAATAGTTTTCTTAGGCTTTCATGTTGATCGGAAACCAACAAAGTCCAAAACCAGCCTTTCAGAGCTGACCGGTCGCAACATACCGGTTGCAGCTCTGTGAGCAAACTAGCAACCGGTATGGTCGATCGGTATGTCTCCGGAAGACCATACCCTTGGTTTTTTGACTGCCGTCGATCGATTACCTTGGATTTTCAGGGTTTCTCCTATCCATTCTAAGTCTAAGCTTTAAGTTAGAGTTATCCCCAACTCATTCAAGTCTTATTTCGATGAATATCATCTCGGAACTCGAATCTAGGGTTTGACGACAACTTAGGGTTTTAAGGTCCAGTTTAGGGTTTTAGATCAATACCTACTTTGCATGGTATTGATCTACCCCTATAACTATCATAGGGTAAGAAGATTGATTCAAACACTTACTGTTGACTGGCGTAACGTGAGCGTCGTCAAACGGTAATGGCGGCACCTCCTTCTTCTTCCTAGCCCCTTCTCCTTTCCAACCTCCTTCTCTTCTCTAGAGTTTGTGAGAGATAATGGAAAGGATTTGAGGAGGTTTAAGAGTGTATTTATAGGCTAGAATTAGGGTTTAATAACCCTATTAGGATTAGGAAGGTTCAGGCATTAGGGTTTAGGAAAATGGGACCCATAGAGATCCAATTCCAGATCTCCGCACTCAGCTGCACAGAGCTGATCGGTCGACCGGTACCATCGACCGGTCAACATAAAATGATGATTATTTGACCGTCTTTGATCCGATTTTATACCTGTTTGTCATCTGCTCGCCCCGTCTGGCCTGGTGATGATCGGAAGATCTGCTACGACACAAAACCAAGGTTTAGACCGGGTTTACGGAGTGTGGGTCTTACATGGGCACTGCTTAAACTGCTCAACCCACATAACATACTTTTTACAACTGGGGCAATGATAATATTTCCCCCCAGCATTTCTTCTCTGGCTAGTTGTCCGCGTAATACAAGTGGCACCGCAACTTTCACACTTCGGATACATCTTCTCAATACAATGCAATTAACTCAGACCATGTTTATAAAAAGATTTCTTCATAAATTTTTTCCTATTTATTCAACAGTGGAGTGCAGAGGACCAACAAACCAGTTTTATTCAATCATAAAAAAAGGGATAAATGACATAATATCAGGTTCTACCAATTGTTAGATAATCATATCATTTTGTTTCATTGCAAGCAAAGCAAAGAGATGCATCTACTTTTAGCATTGCTCTGCACATTAGAGTCCCACTACTTCTCTTTGGTAGTTAAAAAAGAGAGACCAACAAGATCATTAGGGGAGTCATGGGTTTCGAGTTGACCCTGGGTAACAGGATCAATCAGTGGAAAATTGGTAGGTTTTATGAAAAACTTCCAATAAATTCAAAAATAAAGATTTTTCAAAAGATGAAAAGAACGGACTCTAATTCAATTCCTTCTTCATTAAAGATTATAGATTATCTAGCAGAATATTCATCGAAAGAAATTCTTCATCGAAAATATTACAATGGCCAATCAAGTGGACGATTGCAAAATTTGATTTCTGATTTTCGATTTCGGTTTTGAAATAAAAGCGATAATCGATGGAGAAATCAAATAGAAAGATATTAAAGAAACTCATTGTCAATCTTAAGTCCTCTTCTTACTTTATGCAATCAAAGCAAAGACATTTACATCTGTTTGCTCATGAGTTCAAATAGATTTGCACATGAACGAACATAAACCACTGATGCAGCTCCAACATATGATTAGTAAGGGTTTATCTCTCTCTCTCTCTCTCTCTCTCTCTCTCTCTCTCTCTCTCTCTCTCTCTCTCTCTCTCTCTCTCTACTGTTCCTATTGAGTTGTTTGTTTTTTTTTTTAGGGAGTTAAGAAGGGAGCTTTCGTTGTTGCTTTTGCTGGATGGGGATTGTGGAACAGGGTAGCCAGATGGGGAGAGATGGTGGAAGTAGTGTTTAGCACAGTCTATGCTAGCCGGAGAGGAGGGTTGTGGAGATAAGGGAGATGGTGGAAGAAGGGTTGAGCTCCATTCGTGGATGATGCATCGTAGATGATGCAATGAACTTGTAATGGACAACAAATATGCTTCTCAAATGACCGGGCTTCGAGGTTCAGGGAGTCTCAACTCTGCATTTGTATTTTGGGACTATAGGAGAACAATGAAGGAGAAGAAAGAGGGGAGAACGATGAGGAAGGGAGAGAGGAAAGGAAAGAGAGGGGATTAAGGGGATAACTTAACTTACCTATTAACCAGTGCCGGAGAAGATTCAACAGCTATTGCAATACAATCGGACTTCAGATTGCAGGTTTTTCTTCGAAGAAGAGAATAGGAGCAGTTCGTAGTAGAGGAGAGTCCAACCCTAAGAGGATTGGGCTGTTTATACAACCGAAATGACCAGGGTTATTTTAGTAATTTTTTTACTTTTAAAAATTTTCAATTAAAAACATAAAGGCTAAAAGGGTTTATCACTCATTTCCGTCACCTCCGTTAGTTACTTGGGTGTAGTTGATGTTTTTTGAAAAGTATGGGTGGTAGGTGATGTTTCGAAACTATTATGGGGGGTAGCTGAAATTTATTCTTTCACTAAACCTACAAAGTTGCGGAAACCCAACATTCTTCTCAAACCCAACTCTTGAGGTTGCATTCATTCAAGATCCGTGGCTTTATCATCATGAAACTCTGTTTGATTTACTAGGCATGAAGCTTTATGTACAAGTACAGTAGCTGTTTGCTTTCCTAAGTTGGTTAGTCTTCATTCATAAATGGATGCTAGAATGACTCCCTTAATGAGCTAAATGACTAAAATGCCTATGTAAAACATGGCGATCAAAATGGGGGCTTACAACAAGTTGATGCTATGAGAACGCCCCATATTTCAACTTGGCTGTTAGAGATGGATTGGGATCCTCTCTAGTGAAGCTAACCTTGTAGTGAGGTGTTGTGAGGATCCCAACCACTCAAAGTGGATCTACGTGTATCCAATGCACTTTGAATGGATTGGGATACGTGTCGATCCACTTTGAGTGGATGAGATCCTTACTACATAGGTGTCTGGATCTTTTTCCGTTAGAGATACGGACACAGTATGAATTCAAATATTTAAATAGTGGATAAGATCAAGCTTGTAACGTAAGGTTTTACGTTATGTACAAATTCCTAAAAATCAGCATTCCTAGAAAAGTAATTGTGTGATATGAACTCTCCGAAATTGTGGAGTACATTAAAATCCCGTAAGGGCCATGTAATTTATGTTTTTTTAAATACAGGTTGGACCTAACAATAGGTACTAAACTTAAGAAAAAAAAATCTATTTTTCTGAAATTCTAATGTTTCTACATTGGTACATTGAGAAATTAAGGATTTCCATTAGCAATGGAGTTGCGAGAAATGATATCGTCAATAGGTGGCCCACGTTGACATTCATGAAGCAGAGATAGCTTCAAAAAAGAGGAAAAAATGTCAAAATGTGAGAATGAAAGGGATTGTGAGTGAGAGAGAGAGAGAGAGAGAGAGAGAGAGAGAGAGGGAGCCCGGGGGGGGGATTTGCGGTGAAGTTCTTCAAGACCTATATGAACAAAACAACAAATATTGAGGTTGCAAAAATATTGGGACAAAGAGAAGATTAGAGACAAGATTAATCAGGATCGAATGGGCTAGAGATGAGTTAAAACAAACTCTGATTCCATTGGATCCAGTGCTTCAGTCGTAATCCAGTGGCTGGAGTTCACCGGCTCGTATACTTTATGAATTATTCCCACAAGAGATCAAGACTAGTATTTCGTGTCCCATAATGAAAAGATTCAATCTCATCATAAGATTGAGATTATTAGTCCCTGTATTAAACTCATATCTTATTATCTATATATCGATTTTATCGAGTTTTAGTCCATTCAATCTTTCTGTTTAGTTTAGTTTAGTTTCAAGTTTTTTACGATTTCTAAAATCCAAAACCATACTAACCCGATATGGAGTTTGGTCGGGTTGGCTTTGATTTTTTGGGCATGATCCAACTGGTCTTTGTGGTTTGGTACTAAACGTAGATTATATATGTATACAATATATAGGTGAATAAGTCAAAGACAAGGGATCTGCTATGGGGGTTACCCACAAGAAGAGGACATGCGTTTGGAGGGCTCACTCCTAGTGTATCTATAAATGCACAAATTTAGGGGTTTGAGAGTACAATGTTGGAACTATATGTACCACTTTCGTGGATTTTGCCCAATCTTCACAGGACACTCATAAACCTTAATTTAAATAAAATTTTACAATGTCATCTTTGTGTGTACATTTTCTTTGCATAAGCATTTATAAAGACATAAGACTTGAATTTGAAGACACCATAATGAAATTTGGTATGCCACTTTGGTAGGTTCCACTTAAATCCATAATGATATCTCCAAACCCTACTTTGTAGTATAGTGTGGGTTAACAATAAAAAATCTCATGCACACAAACTTTTCCATGCATCTAATACAAAACCATCAAACTAACATACAGAAAAAACTACAAATTGAGTTCCCTTGGGGCACTTTTTGGTCAAAAATATATTTTCCAAGACCTTAAAATGTGTCAAATATACCAGATTGCAGAGCATGAAAAGACGAATGCAATGCAAAAAACCACATTGAAATCCGACTCTCCACGCTCCCACACGCACTGATTAAAGTTGGTGCATGAAACACTCTCCTAGAACCGGTTTAGCCGGTTTGGTTTCAATCTGTTTGGACCAAATTACCTGGTTTGGGTTACTTTGATTTAGCCATAACTAAGTTGGAGTGGTTCACAGTATTCTCCCAGCTACCTTACAGGTTTGACCACTGGTCCAACCAGGTTGATGGGTTAAATAACCGGGTTATTGGGTGGATTGCTGAGTCCACCAATCGGGTGCATGAGTCGGGTCATTGGGTCAAGAATTCGTGGTTTCGAATCGGGTATCTGCTTAAGAAACCGGGTTGGGTGAATCAGGTTAGTCTTTGTATCCTGGTTACGGTTTTGGATCGACTCTTTGGACTCGGGCCAGTTCAGGTTCTAGTCTGATCATCCCAACTCACGGAGTTAAACTTCGACTCAACTCGTCCTTGTCCCGGGATGACCCAGAGTCAACTCAGACTAGGGTTTCCTAGTCGTCTTAGGGTGAACCCAACGACAAATCGGCACCGCAAACAATTTTCTTTTTATTTTTTAAATAAAATAACTATCGATGTGTAGATTTGACTCACTTTTTTGAATGGCGTGTCCGGCCGCCACTGGTGACAATTTATATCCCTCGCCTCTTTTTTCCAAGATCTATACAATGGCATAATTTGTTTTAAGTTTTATCGCTCCAAATTTTTTTCGAAGGGTTCGAAGAATTGAGAAGAAAAATCTTTCCCTTTTTCAATTCAATTAATCATACAGTCTCTGGAATCATTTTTCAATGATCCTAGGTCTGTGTGGATGTCTCTGATACTAATTGGTAAACTTTTTAGTCATCTCTTTAGGGTTTTCGATCAACTCGTTACAAGAACATATCCCATTAGGATTTCAATTAACCCGAATGATCTCCACACAATAACTAGAACAAATTAATAAACAATACAATGAATGTAAAACATATCTGTTCGTAGATATTGATTTCCACTTGGTTCCATGCTTTAGTTTTAGTCTTTCACAGTCCACCAGAGATCCCCGTTCAATCTCTCTACGTATGGGAAGCAAAGAGGGGAATAGACAACATAGGCTGCAGGGAGACTCCAAACCCCAGTATATATAATACTATCCCAAACCCTAGATCACCCCACAATGGATCAGGTTGGTTCATTTTCAACCCATGATGAATCAGATCAAAACGGTCAACCCCATAATAAAAACTCCCACTAGTCAATGAGCTTAGTAATTAATCAAGTTCATAAATAAATTTTAACAAACCGCACCAACGATCAGTTCATTGGATGTTCGTGGGTGTTTCGCATTTGGGGACTTTCCTCCTCCATTCCACCTTTTTTTTTTTTTTTTTTAAATATGAATGTTACTGATTTTTTTTTGGCTTCACTGTTATACTCATTTGATCATCCTTCTCATTCTGTCTGTCTTACCTTGTTCGACATCTTTGTTCATCTTCTCCCCTCTCTATGTATATGTCTGCTAACTGTTAGATATTAAATGTCTAAATGAGGTTTAGATTTAGTGTCTGGTTTTCGTCGTTTGTTGATTTTGTTGATTGGCCCAGATTGAAGCGAATTTTCGAAATGTACCTTCTTTTTTCTCTCTCCATGCTCTCAGCTGATGAAGCCCAAGTGGCATCTGACGATGTCAAATGAGCTATATTCATGTTAGTAAATTCCTCCCGCCAGCTTCTACCCCCATTACCATCCCTTAGTTCATATTGCGGAATGCAGGTGGTGCAATTTCCTTCATTTTAAACCCTGATTTTTGTTTGTTTCCCTTGAATTTCGTTAGAGCGTTGGAGATCTTTTTTGTATATTGATGTGAAATGAGCTTATAAGGCCCGGTAGCTTCTATGATGGGTATTCAAATCCTCTCCTTCTAGGGGATCTAGAGGAGAGACGACTTCCACCGGTCGATGCTCGACATGTGAGTGTTGGCTGGATCCAAGCCCTCCATTAGAGCTGATGCATAAGCCACACCCTCTGTCGGCTCACCTTATCAACTTGGATGGTGGGCTTGGATCCAGCTGACATCCACGTGTTGGGCATCGACTGGTGGGAGTCACCCTCCTCCCGAACCCTTAGGAGAAGAGGATTTGGATCCTAAAATATTGTTTGTTTTTTTGTTGGTTATTTATTTAATTAATTTTTATCCCAGCTTAATTCTCTATTTGGTGTCTCCTCTCATGGAGTTTCTTGCATTTTCTTTATTTCGGCCCACGTCTTTCTTGTATTTTAGCCCGTGGTTTCTTTTATTGTATTTTTAATCCATGGTTTCTGTAATGTTTCAGTCTTTTAACCCATTATTTGCATCTTGCTTGCATATCCTTATTATGCGCTGATTCAACCCTGTATCCGGTACCTGTTAGTGTTATTCATGATTCCTTGAGTCCGGTTTAGTCGGCCCATCCATTTACTCGCTTGCCTAATCTAAATGTTAGGTTAATCTTTATCTTTCATGCTTCCTATTTGTCATATCAATTATGTGGCATGATTATTTTTGTTTGAGCTACTTTGCTTATATGTTGTCATATTAATTGCCTGTGGTGGGGTCGTGCCATTGTGCACCCACATATACATATTGGCGTCCAAATCATCTCCTGCGGTCCTGCCGCCTGTCAAGGGTCGGATTTCAGTCGGTCTATCCCCCAATGTATTGGCAGGCGGTCAGATTGATCCCAAACCTTTGGATCAGTGGCAGGAACCGCCTGTCGCAGGAGACGATTTGGTTCCTACATATTGTACGGGGTTGGGGAAAAAGTTAGATTTGTGTAGCTGGTCGCCACCCACCAGTAGACTAGGATGCGTGGGTTGGGTTAGAATAGGGTGATTGATTCCTTATCCCCAATCAATGTATCCTCATTCACGAATTAATGTAATAAAGTGTGGTTCGCCGTGCCCCACGTTGTATGGAGTGGCTCAAATTAATCATTTGATATAATGCAAGACTCGGTATTAGGAGTGACTCCCGTCTCTTAGGCTTATACATGGGCCCGACCTCGATGGAGGGCCTAATTCCTTATCTCATATTTTTTTTTTACAAATCTTATCTCTTATCTTTGTGTGTTTTCAAACCCTTTGTTTTGAGTGGGTTATTGTCTGTAGACCGGTTTTGGACACTCTGTCGCCCGAACTACGTGGGGACTTGATTCTTGGGGGACATAATACCTCCGAGATACGTAGGCAATCTGGAATATGTTCTGGATTCAGTCCAATGTTTTATTTGGTTTGGTTTATTTGATTTTGTCTTCTGGATTGGGTTTAGTTGACTTTCCTAACCGGTTTGACCTGGTCTGTTTGCTGTGGCAATTGACCTCCCCTTTTGGTTTTCAAACTTTTGTTTCCGAACTATATATGCTGGACTTGATTCTTGAAACTTCTTTGAAATACGTAGACAGTCTGGGATGTGTGTCCTAGATTTAGTCCAATCATCCACATTGGACTTGATTCTTTATTCATTTAAACTCTCTCTGAGTTTCAAATACAATCCTGAAATTGGTTTGTACCTCACTTTCAAAAAAACCTAGATTTTATCCATCTCAAACATGTTTTAAACCGTTTTAAAACCAAATCAAATGTCTCATCCTCAAACTATGTGGGGAACCTAATTCTCAAAACTTCTCCGAGATACATAGGCAATCTGGGATCCAAAACCTAGAGTCGGTTCTATCTTCAAACAATTTTTGTTTTGTTTTATTTCTTCTTATTTTGTTCGATTTTGTTCTTTTCCCTTTGTTATTTCTTTATTATTTGTTATATCACGTATTTTGTTATTTGTAATGGGAAATCAATTTCGGATCAGACAGTTTGGGTGTCTAATACGTACCTTCCCAAATCGCTACCTTGATACTTGTCCGATCTCTGAGGAGACCGAAGCCAAATTTTAGTCATGAGTCACTAGACGTCTCTCCTAGTAAGATGGCGATTTTAGAGGTCCTAGACCTACTTAGATGGCGACTTTGATTATATTTCATCTATCGACATTGGGGGACAAGATCAGAGGCGAAAACTGATGATCTACCTTTTTGAATAAACTCATATGTTCCATTAGATGCCAAAAAATTTTCTTTCGTCACCAATGAAAGAGAAGACTTACTTTGGAGGGGAAATCCCCTGTACTCATTGGTGTGGGCCTAAAATGGACATCAATCACTGCCTAAAACTACGTCTTAATTCTTTATACTAATTTTTTTTTTGGGTAAATCATTATACCCTTAATTCATCACTTACCTAAAACAACATCTTAATGCATGAGCCTATGAATAATAAATACTCTAATCAATTTTATTTATTTATTTTGATAAGATTTCATTCTAATTTTACTCAAAAAACAAGTCATACCAAATTTCTTCAAACTGTCAATATCTTTTTGATAATTTATTTCCAAATTTTGAACTTTTTTTTCATAGTAGCCGATTTAAGTATTTTTTTTTTTCATATTGTGTTTGAATATTAAAACCGTTTTAGGAGACAGAAAATCTAACAAGTATAGTTAGTAAGTTTGGAAAAGGCAAAAAATTAGATACAAATACATATGAGTATTAAATGGGTCAAGTCTTCAATACGGGGACCTTGAATCCAGCATAAAAAAAATAAATACGGCTTTAACACAGTATGCGTTTAATATGTGTTTAATACGATAGTCTTTGGAGTAAAAATACAAGAATAGATTCACTATGCAATACACATCTACATAATTTTTTTTTAGTAACATACACATCTACATAATTCAACAAATAAAATAATAACATACAAATACAAATGGAAAATTGACACCTACTCCCTGTAGTTTACCTTGATTCCAGATACTCTAATAAGTTGTTGAACCAGACGAGTTATCCCCAGGTTCAACCGTTCTTAAATAGATAGGATAAATATACAATTTTATCCTTTTTAACACTATTACATTTTTTCAAAAGACAAAATTATCCTTTCATTTCTTATTAAAAAAAAAAAGGACTCACTCCCTGCTGTCTTTGGACTCACTCACCTACAGGTACTGCAACCCTTCCCCAAATTGGTTTCCCTTTCCTCTCTCTCGACTGAACATCCTCCCCACCCCCTTGCTGCTATAAGGGTTCTCCCTTCCCCTGCTTTTCTGGTCATCTTCCTCTCCATTCGTTCTGGTCTCAACAAAATCCCCCTATTTAGTTCATCCCCTA
>JAMYWD010003514.1:25500-44205 GCA_028583415.1 Protea cynaroides | reverse complement strand
GCCTATTGAAGATGTCGGATCGAACACTGGTACTCTCTTACTCTCTCCCTATCATACTACTAAACCCCTCTCTACATGAGCTTGTATTTTTGATACCAAGCTCCAACTACCCCGGCAAACGGTTCTAATTTAGGCATCGAGTGGCCAAAGAGTTTTCCAAATCTGCCCTCACTGCCTATTTGCTTCCTCCTTGGTATAAAGTGTCACCCTCGGGAACCAGTTGGAGAACCGGCAAGAACATACGCCTAAGGGTTCAAGCCATCTACACGATATGGGGTGTATCGGGCCCGATGGATATTTGGTAAATAGTGGTCAATATGATACGCGCGATACGTATCACGAGTTTTAAATAAAAGTGTATATACATGTATCGATCATTATCAAACCAATATGGGTCAATACGATCCGATACACATTACGATACAACCGACCGCGATTGATCTGAGACCGATCTGAATACATATTAATTTTAAAAAAATTAAAGAACACGTAGAAAAAAGAATCATGCGCCAAGAAGAAAAAGAAGAAGAAGAAAGAAAGAAAGGAGCTACCACCGTCACCATTGAGAAAGAAGAAGAAAAAGAAAGACAGTGCTGGCAGCGATCGGAAAGAAGAAGAAAAAGAAAGGCGGTAGCCGCGGCCCTGCGCGCGGTGAAGGTGAAAAGAAAAAGAAAGATAAGCGGCTGCTCGCTGTCCGCTCTTCGCTACCGTAAAGGGTGAAGCGAGCGACCGTGCGCCACCACGGAAGAAGGAAAGAAGAAGAATGGCAGCACAGCCACCGCCGCTAAGCGCCGAGAGGAGGAAGAAGAAGAAGAAAGAGAACTTACCTGTGTAAATTCTTGCCAATAACTTTGTTCGTAGCCCCATCCATCCCGTATGCATTAATGAAAAGCTTTCAAGCGATCCTTTCTTTACTTTTCTTCTATTATATATATATATGGTATGCGACATTGATCCTCTATGTATAGCATCCTACAACTATAAAATATGTACAGCTCAAAAAAAGAAGATTAGAAATGATATTAAACTTATAAAGAAAAATAATAAAATAATAAAAAACATTGCAAATAATAGAGTATGTTTTTTATCATCTTATGATTAAAACATAGTGTATTGAGTTCAATCGCACAATGTCTACCACCATAAATTGATTATTTGCAGTGTTTATGTTTTAAAATTAGTATTTTTCATGTTCTTTATGCATTCCTCTGGCATAATTTGCCCACGTGTCTTAGCGTATCCATACGTATTCACCGTATCCATGATACTATACACAATACATCTCTTAAAATCATCGGCGATATGATACCGATACACTATATTTAATCCTTGTTTGGCACCCATTGTGGGGCTAGAGTAGTATTGTAATATTTCAACTCCGGCAAGCCTCATTCTCTCATGAGTGCCACCCCGAGAAATGAAACTACGCACTCCGTATCAACGTAACAACTACCTTAACAACGAAGATGTCTTTTTGATCAAGAGGACAATCAAAATGCAGAAAAAAGTTAACCATAATGAATAGGCTAGGGTCAACCGGATGCCTAGCAATTCATCACCTAGAGAGCGGTTTGGCTCATGGTTCGCAAAGGGCTGCTCACCTGGCTGGCTTCTACAGCAACCAACTCAGCTGCCTCCGCCAATGTGTGCGCTCAATGAATCCTGCCAATAGGGCACACCCCTAGCGCAGACACCAAAAACTTGAAACATCAAATCGTGCATCTCATAGCCGACATCTCTTAGCCCGCAGCCACCATCACCAACCGAGTTGCACAATTCGTCGTGATTTCCGAGAACATAGACCCACCCAGCGGACCTATAGCGTGAGCCGCTCACTCAGCCATAAGTCGCTAGGACAATCGTGATAGCCAATAAGAAGATGGGCAAAGCCAGCAGACACGCCTGCAAAATCGCAGCTGGCGTTTTGATAGCACCTCTCGTATAACCCCCAAGAATCCAGCTACAACAGTCGCCTCAAACCTTTAGCGCGTTTTTGGTATGAGGAGGGGAAGTGGCAGGGGGAGCAACGCGATAATGGTTGGAGTCTAATCGTCGATTCGTAAGCTCTCATTCTGGTCGTAAGGAGCCATGTTGGGTAGGGCCTTGGATACTTGTGGTGACATGTAGGTTGTCACACCCCAATCCGCTAAATTCGAAGTGTGTGAGTAAATAACTTTACATCCACCTAATCCAACTGAAAATAGTAAAATAAATAAAAGTCAATCAAAGGTACGCATAAGGAACACTCACATGAGCGTCATGCTCGTCCTCTCACTTTTGTACGTCCAGGGCAGCAACGCCACCATACACCGGCGCATTCATATAGTCATCCACCGTGTAACCTGCATCAACATCTAAAAATAATGTACGTACAAAGGGTGAGCTCCCAACTTAGCTCAGTAAGACAATCAAACAGTTTCACAATATTATGCATGAATAACAATCATTTTATGCTATGGTCTGGTTTAATTTTGCAATGTGCTATAGAAAGGTTTGGAGGCCGCCTCACCTCTATACACGAGTGTGTGGCACCGCACAGTAGATCACACCACCATCGACCCACATGCACCCATCATAGAATAGAGATAGAGCTAAGGTATACCCGCACCTCCCCTGATACTCCACCCATACCAGTACCTAAGCCCCTCTCGGCCGGGGCTTGCAAGCGGGCTCCGCAACTAACCAATCCTATATGTCATCAATGTAGGCTCCATCCCAGTACAGCCGTCTACGGCATAGAGATAGAGCTAGAGCGTGCAGGCCGGGCTGGAGACCCAATGCCTCACCTCCCCCTGATACCCTACCCGCAACAAGCATACTAAGATAGAACAATACGCAGGTAGACCCTATCCCAACATAACTCCCTACGACATAGAGATAGAGCTAAAGCATCGTGGCCAAGCCAGCGTCAACATCGGAGACCACAATGCCACATCATCATGGCCAGGTCAGCGTCAACATCGGAGACCACAGTGCCACGACCTTCCCCTGATACCCCACCCGTACCAAGCATGTTAAAATAGAATACTACAAAAGGTGCCAGTGTGAGGAATGATCCCAGGCCCCATGCCCTTCCCATTCGACACACCAACGAAAATAATCACATGCCTAACAATCACATCCTATCATGCATGAAAAATAATAATAACTGAAAGTAAAAGAAGACATGTGAATTTGCACAAACATCACATCATATATATTCAGAGTTATTAACAACGATTTACTGTCCATTAATTATTAGGGTTTAGGTCAGATTCCCTTACCTGACGCTCGTTTGATAGCTTGCTCCATGCCGCATGATCCAAACGTAATATCACAAGGTCCTTCATAATATTAGGGTTTCATTAGAATAGTTTCTTAGGATTTCACGTTGGTCAAAAAATCAACAAAGTCCAAAACCAGCCTTTCAGAGCTGACCGGTCGCAACATACTGGTCGCAGCTCTGTGAGAAAACAGGCGACCGGTATGTCTCCGAAAGACCATACTTTGGGTTTTTTGACTACCGTCGATCATTCTCCATGGTTTCTAGGGTTTCTCCTATCCATTCTAAGTCTGAGCTTTGAGTTAGAGTTATCTCCAACTCATTCAAGTCTAGTTTCGATGAATATCATCCTAGAACTCGAATGTAGAGTTTGACAGAAATTTAGGGTTTAATGGCCAATTAGGGTTTTAGATCAATACCTATTTTGCATGGTATTGATCCACCCACACGACTATCCTAGAATCATAGAGGAAGAAGAAGAATGATTCAAACACTTACCATTGACTGGCGTAAGGTGAGCGTCGTCGAACGGCAAGGGCGACACTTCCTTCTTCTTCCTAGCTTCTTCTCCTTCTCCTCTCTAGGGTTTGTGAGAAGTAATGGAAAGGATTTGAGGAGGGTTAGAGGTGTTTATATAGGCTAGGATTAGGGTTTACTAACCCTATTAGGATTAGTAAGGTCCAGGTATTAGGGTTTAGGAAAGTGGGACCCATAGAGATCCAATTCCGGATCTCCATGGTCAACTGCGCAGAGTTGACCGGTCGACCGGTATGTAGACCGGTACCATCAACTGGTCAACATAAAATCATACTTAGTTGTCCGTCTTTGGTCCGATTTCGTACTTGTTTGTCATCTGCTCGTCTCGTCTGGCCCGGTGATGATCGGAAGACCTACTACAACATGAAATCATGGTTTAGACCGGGTTTATGGAGTGCGGGTCTTACAACTCCCCCACCCTTAAAAGAAATTTTGTCCCGAAATTTGCATGTAGGTTTCACAACTCCCCCACCCTTAAAAGAAATTTTGGCCTCGAAATTTGAACGTACCTTGATCGTCGAAAAGGTTAGGGTACTCCTTCCTCATCTCGCTATCCTCTTCCCAAGTAATCTCTTCGACATCTTGGCTTTTCCAATGCACTTTCACATAATGGATATCCTTGGTTCGAAGTTGTTGTACCTTTCGGCTTGAGAGCATTACAGGCACCACTTCAAACGTTAAGTCTTCAGTCATGTCTGGAGGGTCCGCTGTCAAGATGTGCGATGGATCCCTGACATACTTCTTCAATAGTGACACATGGAACACATCATGAACGCTTGACATAGATGGTGGTGGAGCCAATTGATATGCTACATTACCACGTCTGGTCAAAATCTCATATGGTCCCACATACCTGGGGCATAGCTTCCCCTTCTTACCAAACCTTTTCAGACCTCGCACCGGTAATATCTTCAAGAATACTTTGTCACCCACTGCAAACTCCAGATCTCGACGTCGATTATCTGCATAGTGCTTCTATTGAACTTGGGCTGTCTTTACTCTCTCCTTGATTTGATCAATCACTCTACAAGTTTCTTCAATAAACTATGGTCCTACAATTATTCTTTCTCCCACCTCGTTCCATAACAGAGGTGTTCGACACTTTTTCCCATAGAGTGCTTCATATGGAGCCATCTGAATTGTAGCCTGATAGCTGTTGTTATAAGCAAACTCGATAAGTGATAGCTTCTCATCCCAAGCTCCCTTAAAGTCTAATGCACAAGCGCGGAGCATATCTTATAAAATTTGAATAGTCCTTTCTGACTGCCCGTGCATCTACGAGGTGGAAAAGGCTGTACTAAACTTCAACTTGGTTCCCATAGTTTTACGTAATCCTCCCGAATTTTGATGTAAAGCGAGGGTCTCTGTCGGATACTATACTTTACGGGCAGCCATGAAGTCGACTATATTATCAACATATAACTTGGCCAGCTTGTCCATGGTATCATGAGGTCGACCGCAATGAATCAAGCTATCTTGGTGAGTCGATCGACTATTACCCAAACCGCATCTCACGACCTTGGTGTCAAAGGTAGGCCCGATGTGAAATCCATAGTAATGCAATCCCACTTCCACGCAGGCTCCGGTAGTGGTTGCGGCAAACCTGCGGTCTCGCCTTTACGCTTTAACTAGTTGACAATTCGGACATTGGAACCACGAAGCGAGCTATATCCGCTTTCATACCCCTCCACCAATACGGTCTTCTTAAATCATGGTGCATTTTGGTACTTCTGGATGTACCGAATATGGAGTGTAATGAGCTTTAGTCATAACTTCGATCTACCGATATTGCGGTCTTCACTCTCGGGTATACATAACCGTCCACGATACACGAGTACCTTGTACGAATCCAAGGTAAAGTCGGGATTGCTCATTGCCCTTCTCTAGGTCTTCTTATCTTGTCTTGAGATGTGGATCTGTAGGATTGCTACCTTGACTTCATCAACTAGATCGGGTGAGATCTTCAAAGTGCGAACATCATGGTGAACTTATGAATTAAGCCTTGCTCATTGGATCTTCTGCAGTCTCTATTATATACTCTTCATCGCCTTCAATTGAATTTGAGGCTGCGACACATAATGCGGCATTTGTACTTGGTCTCGCCTCAGGTTTTGATGCCCACTTTCTGCTTAAGGCGTCAGCCACAACATTTGCTTTACCCGGATGGTACTGGATGTCACAGTCATAATCTTTTAATAACTCCAGCCATCTCCGCTGTCTCATATTCAGGTCTTTCTGAGTGAACAGCTAGGTTAAGCTCTTGTGGTCTGACTTAATCTGAAACTTTTCACCGTACAAGTAGTGTCTCCAAGTCTTGATTGCGTGTATAACTGCTGCTAGCTCCAAATCATGAGTAGGATAGTTCTTCTCATGCTCTTTTAACTGTCTTGATGCGTAAGCAATCACCTGTTCTCCTTGCATCAATACACACCCAATACCCAACCCTGAAGTATCCGTATATAAGGTAAACGATACACTTGGTTCTGGGATGGTCAAGATAGGTGCAGAGACTAGTCTTGACTTCAAAGTCTGAAAGCACTTCTCGCACTCATCTGCCCATATGAATTTCTCTCCTTTCTTGGTCAATCTGGTGAGTGGAACAGCGATCCTTGAGTAATCCTCCACGAATCTTTTATAATAACCAGCCAACCGAAGGAAGCTACGAATCTCCGCAACAGATTTTGGTGCTTCCCATCCTACTATAGCAGCTATCTTGCTTGGATCAACCTTGATACCGTCTTCAGACACTACATGGCCCAAGAAAGCCACTTCCTTTAACCAAAATTCACACTTCTTGAATTTGGCATACAATTTCTCCTTTCTCAGCCGTTGTAGGGCTGCTCTCAAGTGTGTTGCATGAGTCTCCCTGTCCTTTGAGTAGACCAATATGTCGTCGATGAATACGATGACCGAAGTTTCCAACATGTCATGAAACACTCGGTTCATCAGTTCCATGAACGATGCTGGTGCATTAGTCAACCCGAACGACATAACTAGAAACTCATAATGCCCATACCTTGTCTGGCGGTCTTGAATATCTCCGGCCTTGATCTTCAGTTGGTGATACCCTGATCGGAGATCAATCTTTGAGAAAACCCTTGCACCATGCAATTGATCGAACAGATCATCGATTCTAGGCAAAGGATACCGATTCTTGATCGTTAATTTGTTCAAATCACGGTAGTCGATACATAAACGTACACTTCCATCCTTCTTCTTGATAAATAATACAGGTGCTCCCCAAGGTGATATGCTAGGTCGTATGAAACCCTTATCTAACAATTCTTGTAATTGGGTCTTCAACTCCTTTAACTCGGTAGGGGTCATCCTGTACGGTGCTTTAGACACCGGCGCCGAACCTGGCATAAGGTCTATCACAAATTCTGTAGCCCTGTCCGATGGTAGAATTGGGAGATCCTCTGGAAATACATCTGCGAACTCTCGTACCACATCTATATCTTCCATCTTTTGTAACTCCGCAGTGATGTCGACTACAGATACTAGATACCCCACCCCACCCTTCTCTAAGCATCTCTTAGCTTTTAGGGCGGAGAGGATCAGCTTCCGCTTCTTAGGTAACTTGGTCCCAGTGAAGCTATACTCCTTTCCCTTTTTGTCTGTAAGCACAAGCTTCCTTTTACCACATAATAGGATAGCTGAATGATGGCCTAGCCAATCCATTCCCAAGATGACATCAAAGTCTGCCATCTCGAGTAGTACCAGACTTGCTTATAAGTTTCGGCCCTCAATACAAACTGTACACGACCCATAATATTCAGTCAAAGCCACCTCGACTCCTAGCGGAGAGCGAACTATCAAACTTGGGTTCAAGTGCTTAATCGGTAATTCCATTCGCTTCCCAAAGAAAATAGAAACAAAGGAGTGCGTGGCCCCAGAGTCAAAGAGTACTCCTTCTTATTTAGAGTGCAGTTCCTTGCCACATGACCCGATTCTTTGGCGGTTATAGCATTTGATATTCGGGTTGTGTCCAGCGAATTGTGGCACAGGTGGTGCCGTATTGTTCCTTGCAGGCATTGTAGTGGACTGAGCCCTGTATGGGCAGAATGGTCTACTGTTACCGCCACCTAAAATCTCAGTATCGGGTCTCTTCAATCCCCTGTTCTGTACAAAGAAGCTATTCCTCTGACTAGATTCTATCACTCTCGCAACCTGTACAACCTCATTATAAACCTTATTGTCTAGACCCAATATATGCTCTCTGATGCTTCCACGTAGTCCCATGGTGAACCTACGTGTCTTGGTCTATTCCTCTTGCATACTTGCTGGTGCGAAGAAAAATAACTCTTCGTACCTCTGCTGGTAGGCATCCACATTCGACTGAGACTGCTGCAGATTAAGAAATTTCTTCTCCATATGATCTCTGAAGCTCTTCGGAAAATATTTATCAAAGAAGGCTACCTTGAACACTGCCCAATCCACCTATGTATGCTTTGTCTCCAGATATGCCCGTGTAGAATTCCACCAAGCATTTGCATCCTCCTTTAGCATATGAGTGGAAAACAGTACCTTCTCATCCTCTATACAAGTCATCAGGCGAAAATTCTTCTCCATTTCTGCAACCCACTGTGCTGGCCACAATGGTTTCCCTGTCTTACCTGTGAATGTAGAAGGCTTCAGCTTTAAGAATCTGTCCACTGTACGACTCAGATCATGCTGCCCCTGTGTATTCATCCCGTACCATGGTGGTGGATACAGATAGGCTCCCTGATAAGCAGAAGACGATGGGAACTGGTGCGGTGGTTGTACATTCTATGCTTGGCCCATCGGCCCTGGACTACCATGCATCAGTAGTGTAGTATTATTACCTCCAGACTCAGGCGTACCTTCAGTGGGAACATGACCCGGTGGCCTGAACATCTTCAACATCTCGCTCAGGAATGCTTTCTGCTGAGCTTCCATTTGATATACCAGATTTGTAACGATTGTCTCAGAGTTCGTGTGAGGAGGGCCAGGCAAATTTGTCGGTGCCCTTGGAACCTGCTCTTCCTCAACAGCCGGGTTTGGCTCTTCATCATAGCCAGTCTCCACCTGTTCTTCAGTACGGCGTACTCTGGAGTGGTGACGCTTTCTAGCACCCCTACGACCGTTTCCACCTACCATCTCAGATTAGTCTTGTCTGGATCTGAGAAGAAGACATAACACATGAGATACAGTCGAATAATCATAATAGTGTTAGTCTTTAGCAATTTCAAGGCGGATAGTCGAAATGGAAACTTAATAATAAAACTTTTTCCAAGAACAAGTCTTCTAAACCTTTTTTTTTGTTTTTTTTTCCTTTTTTTTTTGACCGGTCGCGACACTGTAGAGGACTGTGCAACCGGTATGTCAACCTGTCAGAATGTCTATTCTGACCGAGACATATCGGTCGCAACCCTTTAGGGGTACCAGTCGACCGGTATGGGTCAAACCATCGACCGGTATGCCCCAAATTGGCTTTAAAGTCACGAAAAGTGAGAATTTTTCTCACTTTTCTCTTCTTCCTTTCTCCGGTGGCGATTTCTCTCTGGCTCCTGAGTTACTACAGTCCGACCGGCCATCCTAGGAGTGATTTTCTTCCGATCCAGACTCAGCATATCATCTCCAGGTAAGCCTCTTCCCTCTCTATCCAATTTCTACAAGATTCTCATATCGTTTTTAGTTGAAATTTTAGGTTTTTCTTCGATTGGAAGATTCTAACCGTAGGAACTTCTTTTCTTCGGCTTAGAAAGGGTTTAGAGACCCCTAAGAGCAAAAGCCCTCAACAAATTTGGACTTCCACCGAATGGTTTTAGTAAAAATTGAATTTTTCTAGTTTTTAACCTAGGTTTTGCAAAAATTTAAAATTTTCTTGAATTTTTCTTAATTTCTCAAATATTTTGCTTGAATTGCATATGATGGGTTTGTTTGAAGAGTGCGGGGGTTACGTAAGTCCTCTTTCCCAAGTTTTGGGTGAGTTCAAGGCTTTTTCCCAATTTACTGTCGTTATGCTATCCAATTTTTCGAAATTCTTAACATTTTTCTTCTTGTTTTCTTTTTGTTTTGCAGTTTAAATGGCTCCCCGAAGAGGTCTTGGCAAGCGTTCTTATGGCCTAGGCATGCGCGCTCCTCATCCACCAGTTCCACAGCTTGATGAGCGGTGGTTCCGTTCTGAGGTGGCACAAGCCCGCTTTCCCTGGTTCGATAGGAAGAATATAGAATCTGGCCGGCGTGTCAACTTGGAGCAGCTGCAAAGGTTTGATGTGCAAGCAGCTTTCGACAGGCTTGGGTGGTTGCCTGTCATCACTTACACTGAGAACACTCGCCCCAACCTGGTCAAGCACTTCTACGCCAACCTGGAGATTGAGGGGGATGTCAATGATCCTAATCAGGGTAGGGACTTACGCATCACCAGTGTTGTCAAGGGCGTCCATATTTCCTTTGATACTCATCAGCTGGCTGACCTGCTGGGGGTCCCCAATGATGGAGATTTAGTATTCTGCCCTCCAAAAGTGAAGGGCTATCTGAGCGAGGATCTACGTCGAGAGATAGCGGAGCAGATACTCAACCCCGGGGCTCCTATGAAGGCGTCTAGCTTGAGACCTGCACCTCAGGTATACAGTCGCATTATCCAGCACAACATCGTGCCCCAGAGCGGTCACTATACTGAGTTATCCTAGGTCACCCAGTACCTGACCTACTGTGTCTGCACCGGGGAACGGGTCTCTCTCCCCTACCTTATCATTCGGACCATGCATCAGGTGACTCTGGCCGATCAGGTCAGCAACCTTCCATATGGCTGTCTCATCACCACTCTTTTGCGGCGCCTACGAGTGAGCATGAGGGGCGAGATGGCTGTTGAGGATACCATGACCTCCGACATCGACTGGGATGCCATCCTTAGGATGCAAATGGACTCCCTGCCTGTTAGTGATAATGAGATGGAGGCTCGCCCTCGCCCACTCAGGAGGGTAGCAGCCGCAGAGCCCCGGCAATGTCGGCACATGCAGCAGAGGCTGAGAGTGATGATGTGGATGACGATGATAGGGCAGAGGATGTACCAGTGCCAGCGCCACAGCCTATTCCTGCAGCACCACAGCCTACACCTACAGCAGGACCATTTCAGATTACTCCCGAGACCGTGATGGGCATGTTTACGGAGCTCAGGGAAGCTCATAATGAGACGAATCGTGGCTTGGAGCGTATATCTCGCCGCCTCAGAGCCACCCAGAAGCAGGTGCTGCTGGTGCCGTCTACGGCGAAATCATGATATCACTGACCCAGTTCCTCCTATGCCCCCCACCCCATGATAGAGTGTTATTTCTTTCTTTTCTTTCTTGATATGTTTATGTATTAGGGTAACTGTCCGGCTTGTGGACTGTACCCTGTAGCACAATTACATTTGATATTCTCTTTTCTGTTTAATGACAGTTTATGGTTCACCCTAACTAGTGCATGTGTAATATTAAATTTCATATTTAATATAGTATATTATGCTCTTTCTTAATCCGTCTCAGGTATCAAACAATGCTTAGGGTGTCTTTGTATTAAGATTTTTAAATTTTTCCTAACTCAGTTCATCGACTTAGTTAAGTGCAATATGGTTTGTTGGACAGAGCCCGAGGGCTCTGATACCAAGTTGTCACACCCCAATTCTGAACCAACCAGAATGGTGTGAGTGAACCGTCAGAATCAACGGTTCACACCAGGATCTCGAATAGACCGTGTCCACTACTACAAACCATTGCACATAACCACAGTCAGAATATAATAAATACAGCGGAAGTCTTTAAATAAATGAACTGAGAGTCTATTGATAAATTTAAATAACATAATCAATTATCAAAATTTCTAAACATAAAATATAATATCTTTACATCCACTTAATCCAACTGAAAATAACTAAAAAATAAATAAAAGTCAATCAAAGGGACATGCAGAAGGAACACTCACATGAAGCGTCATGCTCGTCCTCTTCTGCCTGTACGTCCAGGGCAGCAACGCCACCATACGCCGGCGCGTTCATATAGTCATTCACCGTGTAACCTGCATCAACATCTAAAAACAATGTACGTACAAAAGGTGAGCTCACAACTTAGCTCAGTAAGACAATCAGACAGTTTCAAAATATTATGCATGAATAACAATCATTTTATGCTATGGTCTGGTTTAAGTTTGCAATGTGCTATAGAAAGGTTCGGAGGCCGCCTCACCTCTATACACGAGTGTGTGACACCGCACAGTAGATCACACCACCACCGACCCACATGCACCCATCATGGAATAGAGATAGAGCTAAGGTATACCCGCACCTCCCCTGATACTCCACCCATACCAGTACCTAAGCCCCTACTGGCCAGGGCTTGCAAACTGGGCTCGCAACTAACCAATCCTATATGTCATCAATGTAGGCTCCATCCTAGTACAGCCATCTACGGCATAGAGATAGAGCTAGAGCATGCAGGCCAGGCTGGAGACCACAATGCCTCACCTCCCCCTGATACCCTACCCGACAAGCATACTAAGATAGAACAATACGCAGGTAGACCCTATCCCAACATAACTCCCTACGGCATAGAGATAGAGCTAAAGCATCGTGGACAGGCCAACGTCAACATCGGAGACCACAGTGCCACATCATCATGGCCAGGTCAGCGTCAACATCGGAGACCACAGTGCCACGACCTTCCCCTGATACCCCACCCGTACCAAGCATGTTAAAATAGAATACTACAAAAGGTGCCAGTGTGAGGAATGATCCCAGGTCCCATGCCCTTCCCATTCGACACACCAACGAAAACAATCACATGCCTAACAATCACATCCTATCATGCATGAACAATAATAATAACTGAAAGTAAAGGATGACATGTGAATATGCACAAACATCACATCATATATATTTAGGGTTATTAACAACGATTTACTGTCCATTAATTATTAGGGTTTAGGTCAGATTCCCTTACGTGACGCTCGTTTGATAGCTTGCTCCACGTCGCAAGATCCAAACGTAATATCACAAGGTCCTACATAATATTAGGGTTTCATTATAATAGTTTCTTAGGGTTTCACGTTGGTCGGAAAACCAACAAAGTTCAAAACCAGCCTTTCAGAGCTGACCGGTCGCAACATATCGGTCGCAGCTCTGTGAGAAAACTAACGACCGGTATGGTCGATCGGTATGTCTCCGGAAAACCATACTTTGGGTTTTTCGACTGCCGTCGATCATTTTCCATGGTTTCTAGGGTTTCTCCTATCCATTCTAAGTCTGAGCTTTGAGTTAGAGTTATCTCCAACTCATTCAAGTCTAGTTTCGATGAATATCATCCTAGAACTCGAATCTAAGGTTTGATAGAAATTTAGGGTTTAATGGCCAATTAGGGTTTTAGATCAATACCTGCTTTGCATGGTATTGATCCACCCATACGACTATCCTAGAGTCATAGAGTAAGAAGAATGATTCAAACACTTACCGTTGACTGGGGTAAGGTGAGCATTGTCGAACGACAAGGGCGGCACTTCCTTCTTCTTCCTAGCTTATTCTCCTTCTCCAACCTCCTTCTCCTCTCTAGAGTTTGTGAGAAGTAATGGAAAGGATTTGAGGAGGGTTATAGGTGTTTATATAGGCTAGGATTAGGGTTTAGTAACCCTATTAGGATTAGGAAGGTCCAGGTATTAGGGTTTAGGAAAGTGGGACCCGCAGAGATCCAATTCCGGATCTCCATAGTCAACTGCGCAGAGTTGATCGGTCAACCGGTATGTAGACCGATACCATCAACCGGTCAACATAAAATCATACTTAGTTGTCCGTCTTTGGTTTGATTTCGTACCTGCTTGTCATCCGCTCGTCCCGTCTGGCCCGGTGATGATCGGAAGACCTGCTACGACATGAAATCATGGTTTAGACTGGGTTTATGGAGTGCGGGTCTTACATTGGTTAGTACTAAAAACCCAACTTGCAAACCCTTTGCTAATAGGAGGTGCAGCTTCATTAAAAGTAGAGAAGGGTTAGGAGGATGGGCAAGAGTGCGTGGGCTCGATCGCTGACTCTACCTTTATCTCTATTTCTTGAGCGAGTGATGCTGGGCTACAATAGTAGTGTGTGGTTAGAGCTAATCGTTAAGCACTCACACTGCGTATTTTCTGGAAGTGTGGTCGCACCTATCCTTATCATAACACATTATAAGTTTTACTTTATCCAATATTGAATGTTGTCTCACATTTTGCTTCGCTGCATTGTCTTATGTCTCTATTGAGCTTGTTGTAAGCTCTCACCCTTTGAATAAATATATATATTCTTTTAGATATTGATGTAGGTTATATGGTGGAGGACTATAGTCGTGGGTCCTGCTTATGGAGACGTGGGGGCTTCTTTGGATGTGCAGCTAATGGAGAGTGAGTGATGATTCACACATGCGAAGCACTTGCTTATGTGCGTGTTCTTAAGTTTTTATTCTTGAGTTGGATTTATAAGACTTGTAAAGAAATGGTTTACAAGTGTTTTGGTTTACAGATGATATAATTTGTTGTGTTATTATTTTATCACGTAGACTCGGCTCATATTTAATAAAGCCTTTCGCTGTTTATTTTATTCTCACTGTATGATTGTATGCGTGGTTTGTGTGTTGACACGGTCTTTAAGATCCTAGTGTGAACCATTGGTTTGGTAGCGGTTCAATCACATTTCGCTTCGGGCTTACTGGGGTGTGATAACTTGTATCGTAGCCCTTAGGGCTCTATATTTATTCAAGAAACCACACACACATCCAAGCAAATACTTGAGTCAATGAACCGAGATAGGAATTTTAAAAGTCTCAATACAAATACACCCATAAGTTAAATGTACGATGTATGAGACTAAATTAACAAAGCGCATAATGCATCAATGCAAGCTCCCACTGGCCATAATTGGAATCTTTGGCTCTACATAAATAAGTTCTCCATCCGCGTAGAGGTCCAAGAGACGGCAAGACTATCAATGTCCAAAACAATCTCTCGTCCCAAAGCACCCAACTAGATATCCGGTGGCAAGAACTCGTCGCGCCGTCGCACTGCTCTAACACCTCGAATGTTACTACAATAAATCGCTTTCACAAGGTTAGGAGTATGTGGGTATCTAGCACTCAAGTATTGGTAGTTAACCCATATCGTTGAATGCTCGGGGACAGACAAAAAAAGGGTTTCACCGTTTATTCATAAAACATGGTTCTACCGTCGAGGTGTCAATTAAAACAATTTACTACCTCCGCTTAATCGAAACGGGTTGCCGGATCATACCCTCAGGTTCTCAAGGTGATGACGCCTTGTTGCTCTTGCAACATATAACTCCTCCCTGGGCTTGAAATCCGACCTCCGAGAAGTTGTTAGCAATCGGGCTAAATTCCAAAGTGATGATAATTATTAGAAGAAAGAAATTTGAGGGATAGAAATACAGGATGAATGAGTGTATCACTACATGACAAAGATTAGAAGAAATTATAAATGGGTAAGAAGCCATAATTTAGAAAGTGCCAAAGTAGGCATTGAGTAGTTTTAGGCAAAGAATTTTTGCATGAGAACTAATATCTCCTAAATCAAGGTTTTAAATGATCAAAGAAGAGATTTTGATGATAAACACATCGATGACATAAAAAAGGAAAACAATTATAAAAGCAACTGATTTAATTTTAAAAAAGATAATCAATAGCTGGGCTTTTGCCTTTGACTACCAAAAATGAGTCAATGAAAACGGTTAATCATGATGTTAAGCATGATAACAACTCCCTAACATGATTGAGGACAAACCCCATCATTTCAAACCAGTATAAGGGACAATATACCAAGAATCGGTAAACTCCAAGACCATCGCGGGTGAAAATGAGAAATCGATGGAATTCAATTTCTTTGACGATGTGGCCGGACGATGAATGATGAGATACAAACTTAAATCACCAAAGCATCCTCAAAAGGAGGTAGTACGATAAGAGTGTGTGCTATTTCAATGCGATTATCAGGACTAAAATGGAATAAAATGAGAAAAATAGGTCACGCCTTTATTAAAAATGAGGGAAGTTAATGTGCGGTCGTGACACCGCAACCGCATGCCCCAATCGCACATCTTGTGTAGCCATTACCGACCCATTTTATTATTGTCACCGCTTTGGATGTTTATTTGCTTGTATGTCCTGCAATGCTCTGTAAACCATTTGTTGACCTCGAAAGCATATTCTGCATGGAAGATGTTCTCTTCAAATATCTGGTCTGGATGTCTTAACAGGTTCTAAATTGGTCCAAAATTTTAGCAAATGGCTCCTGAAACCGGCAAGAAGCCGCCACCGTGAAATCATTACCTCCCACCTCCAAAGTGGTGACTAAAAAACGGAGTGCCGAGCCCGAGCCTCCAAACAGGTAATACAGAGCACATGGTTCAAGTATCTCCAGCCTAAGTTCTCACAAATGATGATGTGGAGTAGAGATCATGAGGAGCTTAGCTCGCGACATTACTAGCCGCCACAACAACGTATGAGTATGGAACTCCTGCAACCATCCGTGGAAAGGGCCTTAGTCTCTAGGTAATCAACGCCAATGCTGCTCTGGGACCCAGGGAATCACAGGCCATGGCTAACGTGACTACCTGCAACGCCCGCGGGTTGTTATTCAAGAGAGTTCTCCCTGCGTAAAGTAGTATCCTCTGGTGGGGTCGTTACACTCTTTGCTGCCGGACATCCCATCATGGGAAGAGCTTACTTCTCCCGCAAAGAGGAACGTAAGCCAAGAACAAGTGAGATTCCTTAAATGGAAGAAGAGAAATCGCTAGAGGGATCACAGTATTCCTTCTATTATCATGTTTCAAGCATTGACAAACAAGAAGAATAAGAATTTGGCAGATTAGTAAATTACAACAAACCATGGGTGAAATCTTTGGAGATAGGAACTTCCTTGAAATCGGGTCCGGAGACTCCTGATGTAATCCAAATGGTTATATCTCGGGAGGATCATGAAAAGTTAGAACAAGACCAAGACTTTCGTTCAAAGAAGAAAAGGTGACAACCATTAGGGACATCAAGTTGACCAACAGAATCACCCAAACTATGTTGAGTCCAAAAAACCTGGGCAATAAGTTATTATTAATGCGAAACAGAAGAAGCTTAGCAATTCGATTCAAGGAAATTTTCAAGAGAAGGGATGAAAGGTCTAAACTCAAGTATTGTATTAGTCAGATGTTGAGGATGAAAAATAACAATGAGTGTATACAACCAAAAAAATTGAGTGTACTTAGAGACGATGGAGAAAGAAAAGAAATTGTTCTTAAAACCTTGAATTGTTGGTAAAGTTCTATCTGTCAGATTGGTTTGCCATGTGGGGATTGTCGCTCCCATTTCGACACTGTACGCGATGAGAGAGATGTATCAATCATTAAATCAAAATCAAATAGTAAATGACACATGAAAAGAGAAAAAGAAACAGATATATATGATGATGATCGGATATCGAGAGAATAGCAGCCTGGTAATTTAACCCCTCGTGCATAAAACCCCCAGCTAAAACCCCAAGTGTAGGAGGCCTCAGATCGGGAGAGAGGGGAGGAAGGGCAGATGAACCCGGATCCGCACCCTCTCCGCACCACTGGGGGATTCCAGGGGAGTCCCCCGATTGGTTGACATGTAATTATCAAGAGAATCGGAGTCCCGAATGCCTCCGAGAGTCACGTGTCGACATCCGATGACGAAGGTCCCCCCTCCGGGAGGAGAGGACTTGAATCCGACAAAACTTGGAGGTGGGAGAGAGAAACCAGGAGAGAGAAGCAAGCACAAGAAAGGAAGCCGTGAAGTCAAGCAACCCTTCTCGGCAGTTGCCACGCGCTCTTAGAATCCGAGACCCAGCCCCCGGTAGCGGCACCCCGGTTGGGCTTGGCTTGTCGGCTGGGGTGCCTGATCGACGCTGGCCCCGCAGGGACACCGGCAGGCCACGCAGGCGGGTGCCGCAGCACCGTCCTCCCGCAGCACCCCGGGAGGAGAGAGATGCGGATCCGAAACGGGAGAGAGAGGGCCGGAGAAGGAGGAGAAGAAATAGGGGGAGCAGGGCCAATGTCTAAGGCGAAAAATCTGAGAAAAAAAAAAGAAGGAGAATAGGGGTTTACTTGGGGTTTTTTGGGTTTCAATTGGTTTTTTCTCTTTTCTTCATCTTTGGGGCGAGGGTGAGATTCGGGAGGAGAGAGAAAGAAGGAGAAGAAGGAGTCTAGAAGAGGAAGAGTAGTCACAGATTTGTTATTGGCAGGGAAGAACCCTAGGTTTCCTTCTGTGGGTTTCAGGGTGGGTCTTGCAGTGGCTGGTGGAGACTGAGGTCCAGCGAGAAAGGAAACTTGAGAGAGGGAGATGAGAGAGGGAGACGGGAAGAACTGACTGCAGGCATGTGAGATCCTTCCCGCTTCCTCTTTCATTTACAAAATTGAACGAAGAATTTATATGACAGGACATGCTAATGCTTTAGTCCCATGAATCCTTCCACCAAGTCTGTATAAAGCTTCTGTGCTATTTTTTTCTCTCTTTCCCTCTGTCTTTTGTCCCCTGTTCTGGGACATAGCATTTTATTTTATGGTAGAGACTATTGCATCTGTTCGGTTTGATTTTTACCTTGGCTGTGTGAAATTGATTGAATTTGTTTTAGATTTTATTTTTATTTTTTAGATGTTTCATATTCATATTTATTTGAGTTCCGCTTTGGATCCTGTTCCATAGAAAGGGTGTTTGGCTAGTGGCAAGATGTGGTGGTACCAATCCAATCCTGATTCTTGGATTTCATCTGCTGATACTGCATTTTACTCTTATCTTTTTGGATCTAGCTGGTTTCTTTTCTTATATGCACTTGTTGAGAATGCATTTTATCTTGAGGATGTGCTGGCTTGATCTCCAACAGAGATTTATTTCAATTGGGGGGAATAATTCTTTTTA
>JAMYWD010003514.1:0-25000 GCA_028583415.1 Protea cynaroides | reverse complement strand
CTATTCAATATATTTATGAAGACCAAAACCACAACAATTTCTGCTTCCCTATTCACGGCGACTTTTGAATAGAAAAAGGAAAAGAGAATTTGATCCTTCGAATCGAAGAGGGGATACGAAATAATGCCTCCAGCCACCCGTCTGCTCCCTCATTTCTGCCTCTTCTTATATAAAGAAAATCTCAACGGTGTTCTGGAAAAAAATTACTCTCATTTTCCGCCTCTTCTTATATAAGGAAAATCTGAATTCGCTTTTTCGGAGAAAAGCTAGATCTCAAATGGAATGGCTTCTCGTAGTGGAGAGTGCCACCGAGGTGGTGCCATGGGCAGGAAACTTGCAGATTTAAGCCTCCTGCAAGCAGCTGCAAGGCTTAAACTGAAATTTGAGCAATTACATCCTCTTGGACAAGTATTTTTTTTTTTTTTCAATCATACCAGAAAACGCATTCAAACTTGAGTTTTTAATCCCATATGATAATCATTTTACTCATATTGGTGGTATAGCACCGAGTTGTTGTAGCAGTAGAACACTATTACAGTAGCGTATTGGGTATGTTAAGAGGGAAATATCCCCTCCATTTAAAATCTTACACGTGTCAAGTTGCGCCTTCGGAGCTTGAGCCCTCGGAGTGTCTCGCACTCGGTATCATGTATTCGGTCTATCATGCATACGGCCTCTCATGCGCCCGACCTTTCGGGTAGCGCTCGGCGTTACAATCCTACTCGGCTACGGTTCTCAGTCGGAAGCCAGAGTCCTGATGTGATTATACCACCTCCGGGGAGTCCTTCTCCCGGTCTGATACGACACCGACTATTCCGGTCGGTCATTACTCACACGTTGACACATGTCAGTCCCAGAGCTGAGTCTACCACATGAGTGTCCCACATAGCGACACGTGGCAATCCTATTGGCAGCCTACTCCCCTGAGTCCTGGTACGTCCATGCTTCTTCACAATCTATAAGTAGAGGCCGTCCCTCAAGGTAAACCGGAAGTTACAAGCTATTATTATTCATCCCTCTCACACGCTCAAACTCTCTCATCGTCCCACTCCTTAAACTGGAGATTGCATTCTGCTATCTCTTGATAGTTTACCTTGGGAATCTAACTTAGGCATCGGAGTGTACCCGGGGCTTAGGCGCTCAACTCCTTTGTCTCATCTCTGTGATTGCAGGTCATTCAGAGCGCGGATCGACGGGTGATTTCCCACCGTAACAGTTTGGCGCCCACCGTGGGGCCTCTTTTGACTGAGTTTGAAGATTAGCGCGTGAGTATTCTGATTTCGATGGCCCACAGAAGAACCCGAGCACGGGCGTCGCACGCCCCTTCTGAGTCATCTGTGCATGTGGGCAGTAGCGGAAGCACGACGAGGGCAAACCGTGCACCCTCACCCGCCCCAGTACCACAACCAGCACCAGAACCGTACCACAACCGGCACCCGCACCAGTCCAGCCGCCGGCACCGGCACTGGCTCCGAGCCACACGTCGACAGTGACACCACCACCACCGCCTCCTCAGTATGTCACTCATCAGCAGTTCAATGAACTGAGACAGCAAATCGAACATCTAACGAGAATCTTGAGAGGCGCCAGAGCAAGCAGTTCGGTAGCAGGAGGGGAGAATCCCCACCGGCACCGAATCCACCTCCTAAAGCTCCACAGGCGGCCCATCCGCCGAGGGCGAGGGCGGATCCTGCAAACGCCTTGCCAAATAATTTCCCGGCAAGAGATCAAGCTCCTAGACGAAGTGTGGCCGGGTCCGCCGCTCGGCATCCCCCACCACCTCAACACCAGGCGCCGGTTGCGCCACCCCCGGTGAGAGGCGCAGGGTCCTTCCTCGACGCCCTCTGCAGGGAAAGAGTTAATGCAGAGACGCCAGGAATGGGTGCTCAACCTCCGGACACGCCCCAGTCCGAGGTCGAGCGACGTCTATTGGAGATAACCACTCGGCTTCAGCAGGTGGAGCAAAACAGGGTAGCCCCGCCGAGAACGGCCTATACTGCGATTACGGCGCTCTCGGACGAGATCATTAAGGTACCCCCTCTTGACAACCTCAAGATGCCGGTCTTGGATTCATACCACGGGAGTACCGACCCCGAGCAGCATTTCGACGCATTCGTCTCTACAACACTATTCTACCGCCTGAGCGACAGCCTCATCTGCATGGCGTTTCCTTCTACGCTCAGGGGGGCCGCTCGAACTTGGTTCAATAATCTCCCCCCAAAGAGCATTACATCGTTCGAATAGTTATCGAACAAATTCTTGACGCACTTCCAAGTGAGCTGAGTGCGCAAGAAGACATCGTACCATCTATCAACGGTCAAACAGCAGAAGGACGAGTGCCTACAGGACTTCATCAAGCGCTTCAATACCGAGGTGCTTGGAATCAAGGACGTCGAGCCCACAGTGCATATGTCCAGCCTGTAGGCCGGCGTCACCGACCGCCAACTTTGTTGGTCCCTCGCCAAAAAGCCACCGAAGAACCTGGACGACCTGCTGGCCAGATGCGAGAAATATGCCTCCGCAGACGAGACGACCAGGGCCTAGAAAAATAACACCGTGAACAATCTGAAGGCCGATCCAAAGCCTGTAGACAAGAAAAGGTCCGAGACGGTCGATCCGGCACCGAGCTCTGGAGACCCAAAGAAGCAGAAGTCCGGTAATGATCAGACCTACCGGCATCCGTATAAGACGTTCGAGTACTATACTCCGCTCAATACCTCGATGACAGAGATCCTCGAGGTAATCAAGAACGATCGAAACCTCCGACCGTCGCCAAAACCACTCGGCGACGGGAGGAATAAAGATCACTCCCGTTTCTGTCGCTTCCATCGTGACTATGGTCATGAAACAAAAGAATGCAAGTACCTCAAAGGAGAAATTGAGGACCTCATCAGACGAGGATACTATGGTAACTTCGTCCGAAATGCAAACAGAGGACCGGCTCCCGCTCGGAGGGACCGAGGATTACCACCTCCACCCCCGAGAAACCCGCAACCCAACAACTGCCGAGCGGACGCTGGCGATAATCAGAACGCCGCTCGGAGGGACGACAGAGACCCTGATGGTGGGCCGACTCCTCCCAGATAGTGGGTCGGCGTCATCCAGTTTGAGACGGTGGAAAGCTCATCTGGAGCACAAAAAGAAAGGGTGTCGGTAAAAGAAAGACTTGGAGGCCGACAGCATACCCAGCCCGGGTCCATCCCGTCCTGGTTGGAACTAGAAGGCCAGGGAAGGAGAAGAAAGAAGTCCGACTCAGCTTCAAAAAGGAGAAAGGCAGAGCGGAGGTTCGTCGGCAGTCCGTAGCCTGAGAAAACCGACCGCGCACAGCAATGAGTTTGTGCATTCCTGGTGACAATGGGGTCTATACCATCACCAAGGAACCTCAAGCCGAGGGCAAATCAGCCCTCACAATCATAGGAGGACCCGCCGTCGGGAACACCTCCAACAGGTCAGCAAAAGCCTACTCGCGTCTGTTAGCCAAGACGGAGTGGCCATCGAAAATAGCTCGAACTGGAGAAGTTATCACCTTCAGTGACGAAGACCTTGTCAACGTCGCGGTCCCTCACGAGGATGTCATTGTCTTTACGGCCGGGATCGGATACTGTGATGTTGCAAAGTGCTTGGTAGACACCGGGAGCTCGGTGGACATCATATTTTACCATGCCTACCAGAGGATGCAGCTGGCGGACGAACAGCTCCAACCCATCACTTTCGACCTCATCAGCTTCTCCAGGGACCCGGTCACAGTGAAGGGGCATCCAATTGCCTGTCATCCTCGACCAGAAGCCCAAACAGCGACGGGTAATGGTCGAATTCATGGTGGTCGACCGATCATCCGCACACAACGTGATCCTCGGCCGTCTTTCGCTGAACAAGCTGAAGGCGTGCATGTCCACCTACTACCTGGTGATGAAATTCCCGACCGAGGATGGAGTCAGAGAGTATCGAACAGACCAGGACACTTCGCGGAGGTGGTACGCCACCGAGCTGAAAAACAGTCAGCGGGCCTTGAAGGCCGCACAGGTGAACATGGTGGATGTTCTCAAAAACCTCTCCCCGAATAGAGGAGAGCCCGCGGAGGAACTTCTACAGATTTCGATTGCGGATGATCAGCCCTAGAAGACAATCCAGGTCGGATCCTTGCTGCCCGAGGAACAAAGGGAAGAGTTGATCGAATTTCTAAGGCAGAATCTCGATGTTTTTGCATGGTCGGCCTCTGAGATGCCGGGGATTCCTAGAGATGTCATCGAACACCACCTTGCCGTCAACCCTCAGCATCGGCCCGTACGACAAAAGAAGAGAAGATTTGCACCCGCCCGACAGTCTGTCATAGACGAGGAGGTGCAGAAGCTACTGGTAGCCAGCTTCATACGGAAGGTCGAATACCCGGACTGGTTGGCTAACGTTGTCATGGTGCCAAAGTCTAACGACAAGTGGTGGATTTGCATAGACTTCACCGACCTCAACAAAGCCTGTCCAAAGGACAGTTATCCGCTGCCGCGCATTGACCAGCTAATAGATGCTACAGCCGAACACGAGTTACTCAGTTTCCTCGACGCGTACTCTGGCTACAATCAAATAAAGATGCGAAAGGCCGACGAGGAATGTACTTCCTTCTTCACCAATCAGGGGCTCTTCTGTTATACGGTCATGCCCTTTGGCCTCAAAAATGCAGGAGACACCTATCAGCGACTAGTCAACAAAGTCTTCAGACGACAGATTGACAGAAACATGAAAGTGTATGTTGATCACTTCCTTGTTAAGAACAAGCAGGCCGACAACCACATTTCCGACCTCGGCGAAGCATTCCAGGTCCTCCGAAGACACAGTATGAAGCTCAATCCTACAAAATGTGCCTTCGGAGTCGGATCAGGAAAATTTTTGGGATTCATGGTCTCGCAGAGGGGCATTGAGGCAAACCCCTCAAAGATCAGGGCCATCATGGACATAGCTGCGCCGACTAGAGGCAAACAAGTACAGGAGCTGAATGGCCAGGTGGCCGCACTCGGCCGTTTCATGTGTAAGTCTGCCGAACGCTGCCTCCCCTTCTTCAAAACACTGAAGGGAGCCGAAAAATTTGAATGGACCGAAGAGTGCCAGAGGGCTTTCGAAGACCTCAAGGCATACTTATCATCACCTCCCCTGCTAGTGAAGCCAAACCCGGGGGATGAGTTGCAACTACATCTCGGAGTATCCAACCGCGCAGTCAGCGCTGTTCTTTTGAAAGATGAAGACAAGGTCTAGCGACCAATTTACTACGTCAGCAAAGTATTGCTTGACGCCGAAACCAGGTACAAGCCGATTGAGAAACTAGCGCTTGCCTTGGTCACAGCCACGCGGAAGCTCTAATCGTACTTCTAGGCATATCCCATATCGGTGCTGACCAACACACCACTAAAGAAGGTTTTGTCGAAGCCCGATGTATTTGGGCGACTCATCAATTGGGCAGTAGAGCTCGGTGAGTTCGACATAAAGTACGTCCCCAGGACGGCCATCAAAGCACAAGCCTTGGCAGATTTTATCGTCGAAAGTACCTTACCAGACAAAGACTTTGCAGAACCTCAGGAGGTGCCGACCACAGAGCGAGCCGAGGCCGCGTGGACTCTGAACGTGGACGGTTCCTCCATGAAAGATAAATAGGGGTAGGAGTAATTTTGAAAAGTCCGGAAGAATTTAAAATACGTTCGGCTATAAGGTTCGGATTCAGAGCAACAAATAACGAGGCCGAGTACGAAGCTTTACTAGCCGGACTCAGACTAGCCAAAAGCCTAGCCATCTGTCGGCTATTAATACAAGGCGACTCGCAGTTGGTCATTCGCCAAGTACAGGGGAACGAGGCCAGACAGCCCGAGATGTAGAAATACCTCGAGAAGGTGAATTCGGCCATCGCGACCTTCCAAAGCGTCGAGCTGCAATACGTCGATCGCGAAGAGAACACCGAAGCGGATGAGCTATCAAGATTATCCCTGGAAGACATCCATGCGATGGATTCTGCCGTGTACGTGGAATTTTTGGACCACGCCAGCAACTCTGTTGAAGTCGTAGCCCCCATCGGAGTCGTATCTAGCTGGTACGATGACATATACCAATACCTCCGGACGAGCGCCCTTCCGACTGACAGGAAAGATGCTCGTCGCATCCAAGCTAAGTCCCAACAATACACCATACACAAGGATGTACTATACAGGAGATCCTATACCTTACCGCTACTTAGGTGTCTGCGATCAGACGAGGCCGAGCGCATTATAAAAGAAGTACATGAGGGTATCTACGACCGACACCAGGGTGGACGATCGCTTTTCCAAAAGATCCTTCGCCAAGGCTACCATTGGTTGAGGATGCACGAAGACTGCATCGAGCTTGTCCGCAAGTGCGACAACTGCCAGTTATATGCACCCGTGCAACATGCTCCGGCCGCTCCACTGCATCCGATCACAAGTCCCCTCCCCTTCGCCATATGGGGTATGGACATCATGGGGCCCTTCCCCCAAACCACTTGTCAACGGAAATATGTCATCGTGGCCATCGATTATTTCACCAAATAGATTGTAGATAAAGCCGTAGCCAAGATCGACACATCCAAAGTGGAGCAGTTCTTCAGACACTCGGTTGTGTACAGGTTTGGCGTGCCGAGAGTCCTTGTGAATGACAACGACACTCAATTCACCAGCACATCCTTCGCAAGCTTTTGCGAAGAATTCAGAATTGACCATAGATTTGGATCAGTCAGACATCCGCAGACGAGCGGCCAGACCGAGGCTACCAATAAAACAATATTGTGCGGCCTGAAAAAGATGGTAGCAGACCAGAAAAAAAAGTGGGTGGATATATTACCAAGTATCGTCTGGTTGTATAGAACGACCAGTCGAACACCCACAGGGAAGACACCCTTCATGCTCGCCTTCGGCACGGAGGCGGTCGTCCCCGTTGAAGTCTTCCATCCCACATTCCGGATGCTGAACTTCAACGAGCACACCAACTCTGAAGATCTACGGACGAACCTCGACAACCTCGAAGATGTACGGGAATCGACAGCATTCCGAATGGCAAGTTACCAATAGAAGACAGCCCGTCACTACGACAAGACAGTCCGACCAAAACAATTTAAGGTCGGAGATCTTGTCCTTAGAAAAACGGCGGTCTCTGATCCCACAAATCAAGGGAAGATGGCCAAAAACTGGGAAGGTCCGTACCGCGTGCTCAGAACAGGACGACCAGGCTCGTACAAGCTGACAACCATGGACGGTGAAGAAATTCCGAGGACGTGGCATGCCACCAACCTTCGGAAATATTATCAATAATCAACAACTTTTTATTCTTAGTTCATTACAGAATTTGTCAATTATTTTTTCAAGTAAGTCTCAATTGTATACCGGACCCCCTGAGGGCGTCCGCTTAGTTTCTGTTTCAATACAAGGCAGTGCAAATATGTTCAACTCCGCAATTGTACTTCATAGCCGTTCCTTTCGGCACAACCGAGCGTAACATATCATATGTCAAACACCGCCCTCGGCGTATCTTCCTACCACGGTCCACAATCAGACCAAGGTAGCATGAAGACCATACTCGGATCTTCCTACCATGGTCCACGAGTAGACCATGGTAGCTTGAAGATCACACTCGTATCTTCCTACCACGGTCCACAAGCAGACCAGGGAAGCATGAAGATCATAATCGGATCTTCCTACCATGGTCCATGGTAACATGAAGATCATGCCCATATCTACCTACTACGGTCCACAAGCCGACTCCGGCAGCACACATTATCTACATAAGTATGCAGTCGGACATCAGTAGCCCGACTGGGGTAGACCATACTCGTATCTCAAACATCGCGCTAATCAGATATACCTAAGTGATCTCGGCCAGCCCGAAGCGCCAAGCAAAAAACATTACCGGGTTGGACAGTCAGCCAGAGGGCCGACAGAAAACATTTATGTTACTTGGTGAAATTTTATTACTTAAGTGCTCTCGGCTTACCAGAGGGCCGAGCCGAAAACACTTCTGGGGAAGGGCAGACAACAGAAGAAAGAAAGCCGATAGAAAGGATGAATGTTTTATTGATAAAGGCCCTAAAAGGGCAGTGTTACAAATATACAGGTAAAAAACAAAAACAAAAACATTTACAAATGCTGCCTCCTCAAGGCCGGTTTCCTCAGCGGCCGGGTGCGCTTGATCCTCGGGTGGCGACGCAAGGTCCGGAAGCTCCACGAGCGGCGTCTGCGGCACTTCGTATGAAGGAAGGTCGTCCTCGAGCATACGATCAGCCTCCATAGCTGCCGTCGGCTCCGCCAAGCTCTCCTCAATGACGAGTGGGGTCTCCACGGGTACCGGGGGCTCCAACCCATCAATCTGGTCTACAATCGGGATCTCTGACCAGTTTATCCTGAGAGCGCCTTTATCCACTAGTTGTCCCCTCAAGTATTGGACCCCCCCTCTCGAAATACACGCAGGCGGCCTCCTCGACGTCCTCTTCGTACTAAGCCGAGGGTACTCGGCAACAGCCCGAGCCAAGGCTTCCCGGTGAGCCTCCTCGGCCTTGTTCAACGCCTCCTTGACCTCGTCCTCTACCCTCCGAAGTTTTTCTTCCAAGTCCGCCTGTGCCTTCTCCGCAGCCTGAAGGGCGTCTCTGGGGGTCCGCTAGGCATCTTCGGCTGAGCGGAGCTTCGCCTCCGCCTGGCGCACTCTTTCGTGCTCTTCCTTAAGGGCATCCTCGGCCTTCTCTCGAGACGCCCGGAGGGCAGATTTCTCCGCACGAAGGCCCTCGAACTCCGAGGACTTGTTTTTGAGAGTCTCCTCGGTAGCCGTCAGAGCTTCTCGGAGGGAGATCTCCAGGACCTCCTTCTCATCCATGTCGACGAAGGCACGAGCAGCACGTTCGCTGACCTCGGCCAGAAGGTTGCTCATCTGCACAAATGAGAACACAGTCAATACTATAAATGTGGGAACACAACAAAGAAAGAAAGAGATAAGGACTCCGAACATTACCTGGGAGCATGCTGTGAACTCCCGTCTGAAGGTGTCCTCATTTGACAGGCCAGACGTAAAGGCTATGTCCTCCGGGAGGCGTCCCTCGGTGACTATGATTCTAGCCGCCCTTGTGCTCTTGAAGACTGAGTCTGTCGGCTTCAGTTCGAGCGCAGGAGAGAAGGCTATCTTCAGAGCCTCCTGCTTTTCTCCCCTCTGGCGGGGCGCGTGCTCAGCTTCCCATTTGAAGGCCCCAGTGACCCCGATCAGATCAACCACCTTCGGGCTTTCGGTAGCCCTCTTCGCAGCAGGGGTCACCACGCCCTGATCGGCCTTGGTCGCCTTTGCAACGACCACCTGGAGGGGCTGGACCTCCTTCGCAGCCCCTTGGCGGGGCTGAACTTCCTTCGTCGTAGCCCCCGCTGTCCTCTCCTCTTAGCGGCCGAGCTTAGGAGCCGGCCTTGTCTTATATATATCGGCCGAAAGCTCCGCGGCCGACTTTATTTTCTTCTTCGGCGGTTCCTCGGGCATGGCCCCTTGCCCTTTGCCTCGGCTATGGCCCTCAGCTCCTTCCGTGGAGGTGTGCCCGCCTGCCCGCCGGCCGGCTGAACCCCCTTTGCGGTCTCAGATGTCTGCTTGCCCATGATCCGAGTGTGAGGATAGAGATGTCCACCCACGCTGAATGGACGGTGAATGATTTGGAGTCGCCACCTAGATTAAGGTCTAGGACCTAATATGTAGCCTCATCCTGAGATAAGACTTCTATTGACTCATGACCCAACATATCGGCTTTGGTCCAACAGAGAACGGGTAAGCATTCAAAGTACAGTTTGGGAAGGTGTTAGGCACCCAAAACTGCCCGATCCAAAAATCGGCCTCCTATGTGATTCTACTTTCCTTAGACTCTATGGTTTCGCCTGTTCATGATCAATGGATGATGACTAGGGCTCAATGGGGGATCCTATGCCAAGTTGCTGAGTTCTTCTAGCTTAAGTTCAGCCAAACATGTTCTTAAGGTAAGAAAACAAACAAAATAATATACAATGAACCGAACCAAAGATGGTTCGGTGATGGACTGAATCTGAGATGTCCAAAACATCTCAAATTGCCTACGTATTCCAATCCTGGAAATCAAGTCCAAAAACGTAGTTCGAAACAGAAAGTGATTAAGGTTTATGGAAGTGGATTATGATTAAGCTTTTTAGATTCAATTTATTCATGTTGAAATTTATGCTTGATGATGATTGAGATTGAATCTAGAGATAGCCTAAATGGATCGAAGTGAACGAGGATATGGATACGGGTATGGATATGGGGGACCTAAGGATACTAAGATGAGGTACCGTATTTGGAGAGTCCTCCAAGTTGCCTACGTATTCCAGAGGTCCTGGAAATCAGGTACAACGTAGTTCGTTTTTTGGGTGGATTGGGTAACTTCAAGGGCTAGGGTATGTCTCTCAGGGAGTAGAGTGTGGCTCTCAGGGAGTAGAGTGTGGCTCTCAGGGAGTAGGGTGTGGCTCTCAGGGAGTAGAGTGTGGCTCTCAGGGAGTAGGGTGTGGCTCTCAGGGAGTAGAGTGTAAGATAGTCTCGCAAGACTAAAGTGCGTACTCGCAAGCACGACTTCAAGATAGAGCCTCGCAAGGCTAAGGGGGGTGCGTGTTCGCAAGCACGACTTCAAGATAGAGCCTCGCAAGGCTAAGGGTGCGTACTCGCAAGTACGACTTCATGATAGAGGGAGTTGGATTTGTACTCTCAGGGAGTAAGGTTTGTACTCTCAGGGAGTAAGGTTTGTACTCTCAGGGAGTTGGATTTGTACTCTCAGGGAATAGGGTTTGTACTCTCAGGGAGTAAGGTTTTGTACTCTCAGGGAGTTGGATTGTACTCTCAGGGAGTAAGGTTTGTACTCTCAGGGAGTAAGGTTTGTACTCTCAGGGAGTGATGTTTGTACTCTCAGGGAGTAAGGTTTGTACTCTCAGGGAGTAAGGTTTGTACTCGGATTCACATTACACCTATCTAGATTCTGCATCCTAGGGGAAATGAACTGAGGGGTAGGGATCGTCCTAAACTACCCTTGTAACTTACAACCCTGATTTTGGAATTGTTGAGCTAGGCTTCATGATTCTTGATTAAGACTTTTATCAATTTTCCATTATTACCCTTCCCATGAATGTGGGTGCCTACATGCACGTCTCCACACCTAGAAATGTCTTTTATCAGTGTACATGCACGGCAGTTCAACTAGGGTGTAGCGAAAAGTAAGTTCTTGCCGACATAAACATCATTCAAGCATAGCATATAACAACAGATCAACATGGTAGTGAGCACAAAGCTAACATTGTAAGCATTCCAAACATGGTGGTGCATAATATGACAGCGTAATCAAGGGAACATGATAGATTCATAGATATAACAACATAGACCATATCAGATCCTCAATCTAACGGTTATATCTCTTCAAATGATTGATAATCATGATCAACACTTAGATTTCATCAAAACAGCCAAGATCAACGGCTCAGATCTCATCAAATAGCTATAATCATGATCAATGACTCATATCTCATCAAAATAGCTATGATCTATGGCTTAGATCTCCTATCATGATCATACTAAGAAATCAATGGCTCAGATTCGTCTAAATCAATTATGATCCAGATTCAACAATTTACATCACTCAAAATTTCCACGATGATAATCCAACGGTTTAAATCACTCAAGATCATAATCCAACCGTTCAGATTCATCAAAAACACTCATGATTAAGATTTAACGGTTTAGATTTACCAAAATCACTCACGATGACAATCCAACGGTTCAAATCGCTTAAGATCATAATCCAACCATTCAGATTCATTTAAATCATTCCCAAAGATAATCTAACGGTCCAGATTGCTCAAGATCATAATCCAACCGTTCAGATTCCTTTAAAACATCCACAATGAGGATCCGACGTTGAAATAATTCAAAATCACTCACAATAAATATCCAACGGTTGAAATCATTCAAAATCACTCACAGTGAAGATCTAAAGGTTGAAATCAATTGAAATGATAATCTAATGCTTTAGATCATTTAAATTGCTCACAGTGAAGACTTAACGGTCCAAATCAACATCCAATGGCCCATACTTCATCACCTCAAAATTATTCACAATGAAGATCCAACGATTAAAATCATTCAAGATCAAAATCCCACAATGAAGATCCAACGTTGAATTAAATTCAAGATCACTTACAATAAAGATCCAACGGTTGAAATCATTCAAAATCACTCATGGTGAAGATCTAACGGTTGAAATCATTTGAAATGATAATCTAATGCTTTAGATCATTTAAATCACTCATGATGTCGATCCAACAGTCCAAATTAACATCCAATGGCTCATATTTCATCACATCAAAATTTATAATCAATGGGCTAGATTTAACTTATCCAAGATTGATGGCCAATATTAAAATCACATCAAACATGAACATCATGGTATTGACACACATGTCATATAGCATTTGAAGATCATGATTATCGAAATAGGCACATTTAGACAATTTTTTTTTTTGCTTATTTGAGCTTCATGAAAGCTATCAAAATAAGGTTTGAGGTACCAACCTTGTCCCCAACAATGGGGTGGAGCCTTTGATGATGGTTGAAGACAATTGATGGCAAGCTTTCCCTCTTTCTTTCCTCCTTTCCTCCTTTCCTTTCTCTCTTTTCCTCAATCTCCCTTCTTGATTCCAATATCTCTTCTCTCTCTCTCTCTCTCTTCTAACTTACTTCTATTCTCCTCTCTTTTTTTCTAGCATTTCTCCCTCTTTCTTTTCTCCCTCCCCCTTTTTTTTTCATCCTCTCAAGTGGTTAGATGGGTGCTCCTTTTATAGATGACCCTTGGTTGCTTGAGCATGGCTCAAGAAGATGATGTATGATGGAGTTGGGCTCAAGAAAGTGAGGTCATGGGATGGGAAAGGTGTTGGGCTCAAGAAGGAGGTGACTTGAGGGAGTTGGTAGGTGTCAAATGGAGGTGGTTTAGGGTAGTTAAGGGACTAATTATAGGTTTTGGGGGATGGCTAAAGTGGAAGGCTCAAGAAGATGAGGTGATGGGTTATGACTCAAAATGTGGAAGGGATTTAGGGGCATGGAGGTTGAGGGATTTAAGGGCATGGAGGTTCAAGAAGTGGAGGGATTTATGGCTCAAGAGGTGGAGGGATTTAGGGGCATGGAGGTTCAAGAAGGAGGTGCCATGGTGGTGAGGGGTCAAGAAGGAGTTGTCATGATGGGGCTCAAGAAGTGGAGGGGAGTAAGGGCATGGAGGTTCAAGAAGTGAAGGGCTCAAGAAGATGAGGTGATGGGTTTATGACTCAAGATGTGGAAGGTTTTATGGCTCAAGAGGTGGAGGGATTTAGGGGCATGGAGGTTCAAGAAGAGAATAGGATTCTTCTTCTCTCTTCCCATTCTCTCTCTCTCTCTCTCTCTCTCTCTCTCTCTCTCTCTTTCTCTCTCTTACCTTGTTGGATTCCCACTCCCTCTCCTTATATATATATATATATATATATATATATATATATATATATATATAATAGGATTCTCTCTCTCTCTCTCTCTCTCTCTCTCTCTCTCTCTCTCTCTCTGATGTAAGCCAATTTTGGGCTTATGGAACTAATGGATCGGGAGAGTGGACTTATACCAAATCAAAGGAATCAAAAGGGAGGTGAAGTGCAGAAATGGATTTTGAATTTTTGTTAAAGGTAAAGAAAGAAAAGGATATAATTGATGGAAGTGAAGGTGGGGTGACTTACTTCTCTTATAGGATGTAAATCAACTCCAAAGGTGGCCTACAACTCTTCAAGGATGTAGGTGAAGAATAAAATTCCAACTCTTCTAGGATGGAATAAAACTTCTTCAAGGTTTCAAGGGAGAACTCTTCTAGGTTCAAGAATTGCACTTAGGCAAATTTCATTCATAAGAATCACTTCAAATTGTCTCTACAATACAAACTACTTTGGTGGCCTTTTATAGGCATAATAGAGAAAATAAAAAGACAATCATATCTTTAAATCCACAATAGAAAAATAAACTCTTCCAATGCAAGGGGTTACTCTAATGAGCATTGATGCAAGTTCCAAAGTCTTGATTCAAGGTCCAAGGTATTGATGTTAGGTTCAATGTCTTGATGCAAGCTCCAATGTCTTGAGTAAAGGTCCAAGGTATTGATGTTAGGTTCAATGTCTTGATGCAAGCTCCAATGTAGAGAAGACTCTAGAAATATTGAATAGAAAAGGCCACATCATTATCCACTAAAAACTTGAAAGGTCACCAAAAATGGGCTGGTTTTAAGGAGCAAGGGCTAGGTTCATTGGTTCTTTTGTAGCTTGGTTCATACCTTGGTCTTGGGCCAAATGGGCTTTGTAAGCATGGGCTTTGATGCGGGCCGATCTTCGTAGTTGGACTGCATCATTCCCCCCCTTGTGAGAAAGAATTCGTCTCAGAATTCAAGTCTTCTTCATTGGTAGAATCACCCATAAATGGTGTTAAATGACGCACATTGAAAACATCATGAATCTTCATATGGGGTGGAAGCTTGAGCTGATATGCATTGGGATTGATGCGAGCAAGAACTTCAAGAGGTCCCATCTTTCGAGCACTAAGTTTGTTATAGCTTCCAACTGGATGTCGTTCTGGTGGCAAGTAAGCCCAAACATAATCACTGGGTTCATAGATTACCTCACGGCGCCGCTTATCAAAGGCCTTCTTGTAGAGCTTTGTCTTGTCTTGAAACTTTTGATACACACTTTCATGGATTTGTCTCATTTCAGAAACAATATCATCAACTTTGCCAATTGATTTTTTCGAAAATGGAATGGGTGAGAGGTCAAGTGCCGACTTGGGTTGTCTCCCATAAACAATGACAAATGGACTATAACCTGTAGTTCGATTTACCGAACAATTAAAGGCAAACTCACCAAGTGATAACCGATTTTCCCAAGAGCGGGGGTTGTCATCGATCAAGGTCCACAACAAGTTTCCCAAAGATCGGTTGACTACTTCAGTTTGGCCATCGGTTTGATGGTGGAACACCGTACTAAACTGCAGTTTGGTGCCAATATTTTTCCAAAGTTATCGCCAAAAATGACTAAGGAATTTCGTATCTCGATCAGAAGTGATAGTCTTAGGGAGACCATGCAATTTGTAAACTTCTTTAAAGAAAAGATCGGCGATACGGGATGCATCCATTGTTTTGCGACAAGGAATGAAGTGGGCCATCTTTGAGAATCTATCAACCACCACAAAAATTGAATCCAGACCTCGAAGTGTGCGTGGCAATCCAAGGATAAAATCCATAGATATGTCTTCCCAAGGAGCTTGTGGTATGGATAAGGGTAAGTAGAGGCCTGCATTGGTGTTTTGTCCCTTTCCCACTTGGCATTTTCGACACTTCATCACATGACGGTGCACATCTTTCTTGAGGTGGGGCCAAAAGTACTTAGTCGCAACTAAGTGTAGTGTCTTGTCTCTCCCAAAGTGTCCTCCGTTATGTATCTCTTCAATCACCTTTTGCCGTAAGGAACAATTTGGAATGCATAAGCGATTTCCTTTGAAAAGGAAACCATCACAAAAAGTAAAATCGACAAGGACCTTGTCTTTTGCATCTGAGAGGAGTTTGGAGAAGTATTCATCCTCTTCATAAAGTTCTTGAAAAGATTCAAAGCCAAGTACAGTACTACGCATCATAGAGAGCAAACCCTTCTTGCTACTAAGAGCATCGGCAACTCGATTTTGAACACCGGCCTTGTGCTTGATATGGAAGTTGAATTCTTGAAGATACTCCGCCCATTTTGCTCTTCGAGAATTGAGCTTTTGTTGACCTGAAATGTACTTTAGAGTTTCATGATCAGTGTACAAAATAAACTCCCTATGAATCAAATATGGCCTCCAAAACTCAAGGGTACGAAAGAGAGCATAAAACTCTAAATCGTAAGTACTATAACGGAGCTTAGCACCATTCAATTTTTCGCTAAAGAAAGCGACAGGACGTCCTCCTTGACTCAAGACTCCTCCAATGCCGGTTCCGGAAGCATCACAATGTACTTCAAAAATAAGATCAAAATTTGAAAGAGCTAAAACCGGGGCAGTGCTTAACTTTTCTTTGAGTTGCTCAAAACTTCGTTGGGCTTCATTGGTCCATTCGAAGACTCCCTTTTTTATGCAAGAAGTGAGTGGGGCTGCTAAAGAACTGAAATGGGCAATGAATCGCCGATAAAATGATGCCAATCCATGGAAGTTTCGAACATCATGAACATTGGTTGGAGTTGGTCATTCTTGAATTACTTTAATCTTTGCATTATCAACGGAGATGCCATCCTAGGAGATGTTGAAACCTAAGAAGAGAATTTCCTCCACCATGAAGTAGCACTTGTCAAGGGCTGCATAGAGACTCTCCTTCCTTAGGGTAAGTAGCACTTCTTGGAGGTGTTGCAAATGCTCATTAGTAGTCTTACTATAAATAAGAATATCATCAAAGTAAACCACAACAAATCTTCCAAGGTAAGACTTCAAAATTTGGTTCATAAACCTCATGAAAGTGGATGGGGCATTTGACAATCCAAATGGCATGACTAGCCATTCAAATAGTCCATCTTTGGTCTTGAAAGCCGTCTTCCATTCATCTCCCGGTCTGATTCGGATTTGATGATAACCACTTTTCAAATCAAGCTTTGAGAAAATGGTAGAGCCAGATAGATTGTCCAAGAGATCATCAAGGCGGGGAATGGGAAAACGGTACTTGACCGTGATCTTGTTGATGGCTCGGCTATCAACACACATCCTCCATGTTCCATTCTTCTTTGGCACTAAGAGTGCAGGCACAACACAAGGACTAAGGCTTTCTCGAATGAACCCTTTAGATAAGAGTTATGTAACTTGCCGTTGCAACTCGGCATGTTCGGTTGGACTCATCCAGTAATGAGGTAGATGGGGAAGAGGTGCACCAGGTATCAAATCAAGTTGATGCTGAATTTCTCTCATCGGAGGGAGACTTGAGGGTAGGTCGAATGGAAATACATCTTGAAACTCACTTAATAGTGGTTTCACTTGGTCTGGGATGATTGACATTTGTACATCATACTCCGATTTGTTTAGCATTATATACACAACATCTACGCCTTCCATAGCACCCTTTACATCCTTTATTGTGAGCAAATTTGGGGTTGGAGAATTTTCCATCATTGGAGACTTGAGAGGCTCCTTGCTAGGTGCCAAAATAATTCTTTTTTTATCAAATTCAAAAGAATAAGTGTTATTCCTCCCATCATGAGTAGTTCTCCGATCAAATTGCCAAGGACGACCAAGAATGATGTGACTAGCATCCATGGGTAATACATCACACCATATTTTATCATAATATGTAGATGCAATGGAAAGATGAACAAGACATCGTTTGGAAATGGTTACCTCACTACCGCGCTTTAGCCAAGACATTTTGTATGGTGTAGGATGTTCTTTCAAGTCCAATTTCAACTTTCGAGTCGCCTCTTCGAAATTACATTCTCACAACATCCGGAATCAATGATGAGTTGGCATACCTTACCGGAAATGGTACATGCTGTGTGGAAGATATTGTTGCGTAACCATCGGTCTCCATTTTCTTGCTTTGGGGTGAGAAATATCTTTCTCATCATGAGGAGTTCTCCGGTATCGGCATGGAGCACTTCTCCATCTTCTTTATGATCTTCCTCTAAAAGATCATCATTATCAACATCCTCAGCATCGAATTCATTTTCTTGGTCCTCAAAACCCAACAAGACACCTTTACCCTTATGAGAGTTTTCAAAATTTTGACAATTACTTGCTCGGTGGCCAATTTCTCCACAAGAATAACATTTTGTACCGACAGAGGAACTTGAACCGGTTTGGGTGGTAGGATTAGTAACCTTTGGTTGAGTAGACAACTTTTCCATGTTAGAGGAATGGTCTAAAGAATTACTTGGTTTAGTAGTACTCACCGGATTCCGATTTGATCGATTGGAGGTGAAAGTAGATTGTTGTTTCCGACCTCGAGAACGTTCCACCTTAAAGGCTCTTTGATGTGCATCTCCCACATCCCAAATGTCAAGGACTTCAAGGGCCTCTTGAATGTAAGATTGGAGCCCATTCAAGTATTTGTTCACAAGTACATCTTCCGGATCTATGATGTTACGAATCACCAACTCATTGAACTCATTGGTGTATTGGTCTACCGTGCGTGTACCTTGCCTCAAATTTTGGTACCATTGATAGAGCTCTCTCTTATATCCCTTGGGAAGGAAGTATTTTTTCATCTTATCTTCCATCTTTCTCCATGAAGTGATGGGAGCTTTGCCAATGGATTGACGTGTTTGCTTCTCACGTCGCCACCAAGCGATGGCCTTGCCTCGAAGGCATATGGAGATGATGCCAACCCGACGATTGTCCGGGACATTTCTATGCTCAAAAACTTCATTTACAAGAGTTAGCCAATCAAGAATTTCATCAGGAGGATCAGTACCTGAAAACTCTGGAATATCCCTATGGACTTCTTTTTCCCAGTCCCGTTCTCGACCTCCTTGAGGGTAGTGTGGACGAAACCCTCTTGTTATGGGTTCGGATCCTTCTGATAAGGAATCATCCGATCTATCTTCTCTTGAATTTGATGGATTGTTACCATCTCGTAGTCTCTGAACCTCAAGAGTAAGGTTTTGAATTTGTTCTTGCATTTGTTGTTGTATTTGTAAGGCTTGTGCTAATGCATCATCATTGATGGTGGTAGTGCGACTACCTCGGCCACTTAGACTACCTCGACCACCTCGAAATTTTGGACCCATAATATCTCTCCTCCTTTGCTCTGATATCAAATGATGTAAGCCAATTTTGGGCTTATGGAACTAATGGATCGGGAGAGTGGACTTATACCAAATCAAAGGAATCAAAAGGGAGGTGAAGTGCAGAAATGGATTTTGAATTTTTGTTAAAGGTAAAGAAAGAAAAGGATATAATTGATGGAAGTGAAGGTGGGGTGACTTACTTCTCTTCTAGGATGTAAATCAACTCCAAAGGTGGCCTACAACTCTTCAAGGATGTAGGTGAAGAATAAAATTTCAACTCTTCTAGGATGGAATAAAACTTCTTCAAGGTTTCAAGGGAGAACTCTTCTAGGTTCAAGAATTGCACTTAGGCAAATTTCATTCATAAGAATCACTTCAAATTGTCTCTACAATACAAACTACTTTGGTGGCCTTTTATAGGCATAATAGAGAAAATAAAAAGACAATCATATCTTTAAATCCACAATAGAAAAATAAACTCTTCCAATGCAAGGGGTTACTCTAATGAGCATTGATGCAAGTTCCAAAGTCTTGATTCAAGGTCCAAGGTATTGATGTTAGGTTCAATGTCTTGATGCAAGCTCCAATGTCTTGAGTAAAGGTCCAAGGTATTGATGTTAGGTTCAATGTCTTGATGCAAGCTCCAATGTAGAGAAGACTCTAGAAATATTGAATAGAAAAGGCCACATCATTATCCACTAAAGACTTGAAAGGTCACCAAAAATGGGCTGGTTTTAAGGAGCAAGGGCCAGGTTCATTGGTTCTTTTGTAGCTTGGTTCATACCTTGGTCTTGGGCCAAATGGGCTTTGTAAGCTTGGGCTTTGATGCGGGCCGATCTTCGTAGTTGGACTGCATCACTCTCTCTCTCTCTTGCCTTGTTGGATTCCCACTCCCTCTCTTTATTTATATATATATATATATATATATATATATATATATATATAATATAAAAGTATATATAATATAACATATATAAAACATATATTATATAATATATAAATGTATATAGTATATAAAATATATATAACAAATACATAAAGTGCATACACATGGGTTGACCCGACTTGATCTGGGCCGGTCTGGGTTGGGTCAGGCTGGACTGGTTGAGTTCGACGGGGTTGGACTAAATCAGGCTTGAGCTGGGGATGGCAAAAATGGGGTGCTTACACCTAGCAACGATCTTATCGTCTTTGAAATTCACTGCAATGAGAAAATGGTTAGCAACGACATCAGGAGAGCAACAGTACATAGTTTGAGTCCTAAAATTATTACTCACAAAGGAGACCGTGCTCGGCCAACTGCACGGGATCCGCAAGGTCGGAGAGGCGCACTGTCTTCCCGGCCATCATCTTACGTTGAGCCTTTCTCTCCTCTGTCGTCAGGAAGGGGACTTTGTTGAACCCCGTGGCGTCGACCACCAACCAAACATTCGACAGAGGGATGGCTGGGCCGTCCGCGGGAGAACCCACGAAGAAAAATTTATCCTTCCATCCGTGGATGGAGGAAGGATTTTGGGAGATAACCGGGAGCTTCTTTCCGCTTCTCTGGCTGAAAAAGTACCACCCGATCATAGTCCGGGCCTCGGTCAGACTTGCCAACTGGAAGACCGACCGAAACAAGTTCACGGTCGGAATCTCACCCAGTCGGCGAACGAACAAGGTGAAGGTAAATATGCATCGCCACCCATTCGGGACAAGCTGGGAGGGGGCGATGCGGTAGGCTTGAAGGATTTCTACGATTAATGGGTGAAGGGGAAACCGGAGCCCAGACTTCAGGGTGTGTTCATACACACAGATCTCCGACGTGTTCACGGTACAGGCCCGCTCGTCGGAGGTTGGGAGCCGAGCGCGGACATTCGTCATTGGCTCTGCGAGCTGGTATGTCCGGCAAACTGATAACAAAGCCGCTTCGGTTTTGATCTTACTCGGCACCTTCCATGCTGGAACGATGCCAATTGCAGTTACTAACGGTCGGTCGCCTCTCTGACGGGAAGCCCGTTGAGCTGAGGGGCTCGCGGGGCGACCACACTCTTTGGCCTCAGAGGAGCTCTTCTCAAGTTCCTCCTCTAGACCCGAATTGGAAGCTTCGGAGGTAGCGGACCATCCTTCCCTGGAGGAGGATGATCCCTCAGAGGAAGAAGTTCGGGAAAGGGCCATTTTATCGCTCACTCTCACTCTACCAGAAGAGGTAATACTATTGGGGTAAAAGCTACTAAGCATGAAAGAACAGAAGGAAATGTAAGGAGACTTACTGGTTGGAAAAATCGGACTCTGACTGCAGAAGCAAAGCTTGAAAACAGGGATGTTCGATTAGACTCCGAGTGCTCTAATGGAACTTCAGTTGCAACTGAAGCAAATGGTTGAATGAATGAAACAGAAGAGTGTTTATAGGCCCTGTGACCGTGAACCGTCTCTTCGGGTTCCTAACACGTGCTTCAGCACAATTGGTCGTCCTCTGCCGCGCCGGACGCGACGTGATAATCTGACGTCATGCGCAATGATGGTGCTTCTTCTTGAGGCACATCGCCTCCTGGTAGCCCTCGGATCAATATGTTGATCCGTGTTGCTTCAGTCTCAGCCATTCGATGCATTCGAAGAAGAGCGGCAGTTAATGGCGCTCCTTCTCGAGGCACACCGCCTCCTGATTGCCGTCGGATCAAGAGTCGATCCGCGTCAAATCAAAGATCGACGGTCGAACATGGTTGCGGAACCCGAGTTTAATGCCTCGAGCCCCGCACCTCAATCAATCGTGCAGACGGTTGGTGCAACCGCCTCCACTCAGGAGCACCCGGAGTCATTCAATACAGCCATTAGTCTGGCAATCGATCTCATATAACGCAGGTTTTCTCAACGGTTTAGACTTATTGCACTATCGAATTCGTTGCATCCGACAGCGCAAGGGACATCTGTTAAGAGGGAAATATCCCCTCCATTTAAAATTTTACACGTATCAAGTTGCGCCTTCGGAGCTTGAGCCCTCGGAGTGTCTCGCACTCAGTATCATGTATTCGGCCTATCATGCATACGGCCTCTCATGCGCCTGGCCTTTCGGGTAGCGCTCGGCGTTACAGTCCTACTCGGCTACGGTTCTCAGTCGGAAGCCAGAGTCCTGAGGTGATTATACCACCTCCGGGGAGTCCTTCTCCCGGTCTGATACGACACCGACTATTTCGGTCGGCCATTACTCACACGTTGACACGTGTCAGTCCCAGAGCTGACCGACTTAGCTTCCTTGGCTAAGGTCTCCCACTCCTACTCGGAGTCTACCACATAAGTGTCCCACATAGCGACACGTGGCAATCCTATTGGCAGTCTACTCCCCTGAGTCCTGGTACCTCCATGCTTCTTCACAATCTATAAGTAGAGGCCGTCCCTCAAGGTAAATCGGAAGTTACAAGCTATTATTATTCATCCCTCTCACACGCTCAAACTCTCTCATCGTCCCACTCCTTAAACTGGAGATTGCATTCTGCTATCTCTTGACTGTTTACCTTGGGAATCTAACTTAGGCATCGGAGTGTACCTGGAGCTTAGGCGCCCAACTCCTTTGTCTCATCTCTGTGATTGCAAGTATTCAGAGCGCGGATCGACGGGCGATTTTCCATCGTAACAGGGTATAACACGAAACCCTGGTTAGGGTATTGCCCCGTGGAGTAGCCATTACAGTGTGTGATAGGTGAACCACGTTACATGGTGTGTCATGTGGATATGCATATTTCTATTGTGTATGTGAAGTGCGTATGTTGCAGGTCTAGGTGTACACACTTGGTAGGCTAAGCCTCTGGTATGGATACCTGTAGGTGTGTGGCATGGTGTGTTACACGAAATGTGTAAATGAACAGACATATGAACCAGACAGCTTAAGGCAAGAGTGTTTAATCAGTCAGGTCTGATCTCACATTGTTGGGAAGATTTTTAGTGGTCACTGATTCACCCCCCTCTCAGTGTCAACTTGAGAATCACAATTGGTAGCAGAACAAGGGAGTCACAATTGGTAACTTGAGATTCACCCCCCTAGGGAGGAAGACTAACAGCTTCGGGTACAGACAGAAGTGAGAGGCAGTGAAAATGTCATTCAGTGAAGACAACCACAAGCATGAAAGAGATAGATTCAATAAAAACCCACCACAACCTCCCAAAAAAACATTTTCGCATAAAAAAACCTCACTGGTTTTCTTCGTCCTTCCTCACTTCTATTCTCAAATTGTTGGGCTTTCAAAATAGAGCATTCTGCAACTTGAACGGACGGATTTGGACTCGAGATGGCCGAGATATGGCCGTTACAGCCTCTACCAATCAAAATAGTTCAAAAAACATCTTTTAAAGCCTATCTGTGTACTTGCGCAACATATTATCACCGCCGCCGCTGCTTTGTTGTCGAGTTTCCATTGGGTGCTTAGAGAATCTCTAATAAGAGCCGTCAGATCTCAATAAAGGCCTGGGATCGCCTGTCAGACGTCGGATCTCTTAATCACGTCAGGTATTAATTGGAGAGAATGAGATCTGTTAGATTCGGATCAATCACATTGCGGCATGCTACGTGCGCAACACCGAATCTCCGTCTCAGCTGTCTATCAGAAATTGTTTTCGAGTATCCATTGGTCACACTGGTATCTTGTATATGGAGCGTCCGATTTAACAAAAAAGGTGGGATTTGAATATTAGCTTTTCGATCAGTCAAATCACGTCATTGACGATTGGACTTCATTTCATTCGTAAGATCAGAATCTGATTTGCCGCCGCAACATACATGCGCCACACCTAACAATAGCTAGAACTCCTTGCGACGCAGGCCATTACATTATCTTGCGCTCGACCAATCAGAAACCTCGCGCAAGAATTTTGAAGTGTCCGCTGACATACACAGTAGCCTAAATTTCTTATATCCGTCAGATTTGGATCTGACTATGCGGCTCCATCCTGACAGTTGATTTCGAATCATCTCTTTTTCAACTCCCCAAAATACCCCTGAAATGGACTCTGTAACCATATTTTCTAACAAACGTTCTACTACAAGTGAGAGAACCTCTAGTAGGGTATTCTCTCACCTGGCAATAGGCCGAACAGGTTGTGCGCACACCAGAGCCCTTGGGCATGCGGCGGCATGGCTGCTTGTCGGCCTGCTTGCTGGCCTGTGGCTTGCCATGGTTGCTACGCGGCTGTGGCTGCTGGCCTTGCTTGCAGGGCTAGCTTGCTGCATGGCCTCGGCTGCCTTGCGGCCTTGGCTGCCATGTGGCCTCGGCTGCCTTGAGGCCTAGGCTTCCATGTGGCCTGGCCACCTCACCTATGGGTCCCACCCACAACCTCCTTCTCTCTCTTCATTCTCTCTCCTCATTAGTTAGGATTATCAAATCATTATGAGACCCAGTGCCACCACAGTGGGGCCCACCCACTTTCTCTCTCCTCCACACCATGAGTTTCTCTCTCATTTTCTCTCTCCTCCACAAATTTGTAAACTCATTTTCTCTCTCCTCCACAAATTTGTACACAACATCTACCGTCTGATCAAATCAACTCAGAATCATTGCCAACTCACTGCAAGCCTTTTAAATCACCTTATGGAGGTTGGAGAATACACACACTAGACTGCTTCATCTTTACCACTGCACAAACACTACTGCTACTTACATAGACATTCTCTCCTTCAGTGACATCCTCTCTCTTCATTTCTCTAACTGCATGTTCACCAACACTGCCCACATCAGTCAAGTTACCAACAATGACAATACATAACCAACAAATTACAATTTTAACTTTTTCTTTGCAAACAAAAACTCTATTTCATGTGGCTGCTTCTTCTTCCTTCTTTCTTCTTCATCATTCTGAGTTGCATTCTAATTCTTTGGTTCACTTTTGCATTCTGATTTTTTGGGTGATTGGGTTTCTGGGATAAAGGAGCTACTGCGGGTCTCTGAGTTCGCTACTGTTATAGATTGAAACGTGAGTTGCTTTTTGTGTTTTTCATCCCATTAAAAAGAAAGGATCCAGAATAAATTCCAGACGCAAGAACAGGATCCCTGTTTCTTATAAAGAACCATCGGCTACTGTGTCGCCAGTGCTGCCCCCACCACAGGGTCAATGTTCTTAACCTTCCTCTGCCTCTTCAACTGTTTGACGTTTGGGACTTGATTATTGTGTATCCATTGCCTTCTATTCAAAATATTTATGAAGGCCAAAACTAAAACGGTTTCTGCTTCCCCATT
>JAMYWD010003513.1:0-25000 GCA_028583415.1 Protea cynaroides | reverse complement strand
TATATACACATATATTTTATAACATACATACATATATATATATATATATATATATATATATATATATATATATATATATATATATATATATATATATATATATATATAACTATGCACATGAATGAACCGTAACGGGTTGAGACCGACTTAGGTTGACCGAGTTAAACTGATATGGGTTGAGCTAGGTTGGACCAAAACCGGCTTGAATCGAGTTGACTGGATTAATTGGAATTAACTGGGTTTTCTCTCCTTGTCATTTCATGGGTCATTTCCGCTGTCATCCCGCATGGAATTTTTTGATGGCCACTATTCCAAATTTTTTGCGTTCATTTTGTAGAACATTAAAAATGAGGAATATAGGAACTGGAATCACCTGAATCCGATGTAGAACGGAAAAGATATGCAGATTTGAAGTTCTGACGATAATTTTGCATGCAAGCTTGCATGGGACCCACTGGTGACTTCTACCCGGGATTTTTTACGTCCACTTTGTAGAACATCATGAATGAAGAATAATGGTCTTGGAATCATCTGAATCCGATGTCGGATGATCAAGATATGATGATTTGAAATTCAAACAATCCAACTTAGGATAATTTGCATGAAGGCCCCTAGGGTTATTTATAATAATTTCATAAACCTCCCTCATATGTATCATCTGACTAAAATGGTCATATCTTCCTCATTTGATATCGAAATTGAGCAATTCTGGTCTCATTTCAAAGATAATTCTATGACCTGCGCATCCATGCAAAATTATAACCCATGACCTTGCTGTGGACCCATTGAAAACTTCCTCAAATTCACAAACCCATTGAAAACTTCCTCAAATCCACAGTCAAGAATCCAAACTTTCGATCACCTTTCTTCCTTTTGTTGTCCACACACCAGCATGACTTTGTTTAGCTGGGATGGCAAAAATGGGGTGCTTACACCTGGTTGAATTACTGGTTTATTGACGGTTCATCACACCATTCTGGTTAGTCCAGAATTGGGGTCTGACACATACCACCGATAATTTTAGAGCACTTCATATTGCCATCGAGCAACTCATCCAGCAAGGACATCTGAAGGAGTATGTTGGTGGATCTCAGCCTGCAAAAAGAAGCTTTAAGCCTACGGAGCCTAGTAGGTAGTCATATAAAGGGAAGCAGCCAATGGATTATAAGGCAGAAGCAGGCAACAAAGTAACCGACTTAGATAAAGATGATTCTTATGCCAATCTGAAAGGCTCTGCTCCACTAAAGAAAGTAGGAGACCCACGATTTGTACGTGTGGGAATTATTGTCAAAGCTTTTAACAAATCAAGTGGATCTGGAGGACGACCTCTAAATCATCTACATAACTATGTAACTCTAAATATACTAGAAGAAGAGTTTTAGAAGAAATGTACTCTAAAGAAAATCATTGTAGCCGAGTCGGCCTCACCCTCCAAAGCTAATGAATCTTCTTTTTGTTATATGCATTGTCAGAAAGTTGCTTCAAAATTAAGTAGCCCATCTTTACTAAGGATAATTAGGAAGCCAGAAGCCAAATACCAATTGGATTTAGTAGATCATGAATTTGCTAGTTGGGATTTCTATCATAGACGAGTTGTTGTCCCTAATCATTATGTAGAGGGTATCGTTGGAGGACCTGCATCAGGAAATTCTTCATGTAAAGGGCATATGAACTACGCCAAAAGTATTTGCAGTACATCCACACCAGGGAAGCCATATAAGCATGGGAATGTTATAACATTCAGCGGTAAGGACATGATTCATATCCACTTCCCACATGAAGACCCTATGGTAATAACTGTAGTTATTAACCATGAAAATGTAGTCACACAATGTTTGGTCGGCATAGGAAGTTTGGAAAATATTTTATATGTTCATACCTTTAAGGCAATGGAAATTGATGAGAATAGGCTACAACCAGTGACCTATTCATTGAGAAGCTTTTCTGGTGATTCTATGCACATAAAGGGTGGAATTGAATTGGAGACACGATTTGGAGAGGAGCCCTACCAAAGGACTATAACTGTTACTTACCTAGTGGTTGATATACCATCTACTCATAATGTCATTATAGGTCGGCCAAGTCTAGTAACTCTTCGGGCTTGTATATCTTTGAGCTCATCTTGTAGTAAAATTTCCAACTCTTTATGGTGAGGGACATTGCAAGGTAGATCGACTACTGTCACGACGTTGCTACCTGACAGATCTCGATGATTTAAATAAGAACGAGAAGAAGCATGCACCTAACAACATCGAGCTTGAAGATTTACGTAATGACTTGCAGCAAGAAAGGGGGAACTCTTGCAGACGAGGTTATCCAAGTTCCAATCTCTGGTGATGAACCAGAAAAGTATTTCCAAATCAGATCATCTCTCACAAGGAGCAGAAGGAAGAAATGATCTCATTCCTCAAGTGTAACATTGATATTTTTGCATGGTCAGCCTATGGCATGCTTGGAATATCTAGGCAAATGATAGAGCATAAGTTAAATGTCAATAAGTCATTCAAGCCAGTGTAGTAGAAGAAGTAGAATTTCACCCTAGAACGAGAAGCTATTATCAAGCAAGAAGTTGAGAAACTTTTATCAGCCGGTTTCATTCGAGAAGTACCCCCAGTAGGTCTCAAATGTTGTAATGATGCGCAAAGCAAATGGGAAATGGCGTATATGTATTGATTTCACTGACTTGAATAAAGTTTTCCCTAAAAAATATTATACTTTACCTCGGATAGACAAGTTAATTGATGCAACTGTAGGCCACAAGATGCTTACCTTCATGGATGCTTACTTTGGTTACAATCAAATAAAGATGCATAAGTTAGATGAGGAAAGTACTTCTTTCATAACCAAAGATGGCCTATACTGTTATACAGTCATGCCCTCCGACCTGAAGAATGATAGAGCAACTTACTAGTGCTTGGTAAATAAAGTTTTCAAGAAACAAATTGGTCGAAACATGGAAGTTTATGTCGATGACTTCCTTGTCAAAAGCAAGAAGAGTTCCAGCCATATAAATGATCTACAGGAAGCATTCGAGGTCCTTCGAGTGCATCAGATGAAATTAAATCCATCTAAGTATGCATTTGGAGTACATTCTGGGAAATTTCTTGGCTTTATGGTGTCCCAAAGAGGAATTGAAGCAAACCCTAAAAAAATTGAAGCAATTTTAAAGATGACAGTGCCTACAAAGCTGAAGCAGATTCAAGAACTCACAGGATACATTGCAGCCCTGGGATGATTTATGTCCAGATCTGGAGATCGTTGTTCACCTTTCTTCAAAACTTTGAAAGGTTTAAAGAGGTTCGAATGGACTAAAGAATGTCAAAATGCCTTTGATGAGTTGAAGAAATATCTTACAATTCCGCCAGTTTTATCTATGCCAAAAGTTGGAGAGTGACTTTGGAGAGTGACTCCAACTTTATTTAGCAACTTAAAATGCAGCGACTAGTGCCATCCTACTAAAAGAAGTCAAGAAGCATCAACTGCCAATCTACTATATAAACAAGGTATTACTTAATGCTGAAACTAAGTACAAACTTGTGGAAAAATTGGCGCTTACATTGGTAGTTGCTGCTAGAAGGTTAAGACCTTACTTTAAAGCCCATACAATAGTAGTGTTAACAGATAAACCTTTGAAGAAAATATTGGCTAGACCAGACATATCTTGTCAGTTAGTAAATTGGGCGATTAAACTCACCAAGTTCGAAATTGAATACCAACCATGAACCACAATCAAAGCACAGGCCTTGGCGAACTTCATTCTTGAAATGCCTATTGAAGAAAGTATAGAAATTGATAAAAGTTGATGCGTGCCGAGCGCTCAAATTAAATTACCTTACTTTGAAACGTAGATAGTAGCAAGTAAGGGTCGAACCCACAAGGATTGTATGATCAAGATTAAAATGTTTAATTAACCTAAAGAGAGAAAAACAAATGAAAATGAAATAAGACTCAGAGAATAATCAATTGTTGTACTAAAGCAGATTTTGATTAATCTTATTAGCACAACTTCATTGGTTATCCTACGTATGGAGGGGGGTATGTTTGCAATAGAAAAGAATAGTAATTAATTATCTAAAATGCAAGAATAAAGAGCAAGATAATACAAATATCAAAGATTAAACCAATAAGAGAAAGCTTCGGTCAAAAGGATACTTACACCATCTTCGTAAACTTGTTCATCGACATAAAGGATAATCAATTCCAATTGAATAATCAATCAAGAAAATTAAGACTAAGCTTAAAATCCTTAGTCTTTCCTTAAGATTGGTCTATTAAAAGATAGTTTATTAATAGTACCCTTACTCTTAAATCAATCTCAAGACTAGGCTCTCGATTTGATTCAGGAATAGCAATAACAATTAGAAAGACTATTGAAATTAAACGTTAAGCACACACCAGCGTGGTTTAATTACTTTAATCTGATTTCTCCTAGGAATATAACATTAACTTGTCCATTAACATCAATCCCCATTGCCACTGACATAGAATAATCAATTGATAGCAATTCAATTCTAATCCAACAATCGATTAGATAAATAAATCAATTAGTAGTACTCCTAATCAACCCATTCATCAATCATTATACACATAAATTGGAAAAAACAAATATTCAATTAAAAATCAATAAATAAAAACAAGTCTCACAAGTTTACAATGATGGCTTCAGCTCCGTCTAACCAAAGATAAGAAAGTTAGCCACACATGACTTCTTCAAGAACACAAGAATAAAAGAAAGAGAGTTGTTCTTCAGCCACTGTCTTCTTTCTCAATCACTCTTGGATGCTCTTTACATAGGTTTTACATTGTTTAAATAGCCAAAATACAAGACTAAAATTGGTATGCCTAGATTTGACAACCTTATTACATGAAAATAAAAATTAAATAAAATCTTCATTCCTACATTAGATGAAAATCATTCCATTATTTAACAATTGCCACCCTCAAATTTATCAAATTTTGTAAGATTCCATAGTTGTGTATATTCTCCTCAAGATTTCCAATAATCAATCAAGGCCTTCCAATAGTGAACCTTCCGTGTGTAGCAATCTTCCTTCTCTAATTTAGATATAGATCAATTTTTCAGATCAGATTTTAAAACCACATTCAGAAGCCCAAACGAACTCTTTTCATGTCAGAATCCTACATGAAATTCAAAACGTTATTATTAAGAGTGCTAGAATTTTTTCATCTTTTATTAATTAATTAACAAGATTTCTAAAATATACCAAACTCATAAAATAAATTCTATTAAGCTCAATAAGGTATAAAACACCCTAAAAATCATAATGTAAAAGGAATAAAAAAATATAAAATTATACACTTATCAGATTCCCCCACACTTAGCCTTTGCATGTCCTCGAGCAAAATAAAATAAAAAATCATAAACTATTCCACTTTCATAGAAACCACGATTGCACTTAGCATGTACAACAAGCCATTGAACCCCTAGGTTATCCCTAGTGGACGAGTTGTATCTCGTGAGGGTTTACAGTGAATCTACCCATAAAATTTAAGGAAAAATATTTTTAGATTTGACAAAATTACAAGAATTAAATAAAATCCTAAGTACTCCACAATTATAACTCATAAACAGAATTAAACTCAATAGAAAACTTAAATCTTATCAAAGATACAATAACTTATTTTAGTCACCATCTTCAACAAATTCATATTAATATGCATCTATAGTGTGAAGTGTGAAGTGATGTAACTCAATTAATAAGGGGCTTTACAGTATACTTCAAGAAAAATAACACCATTTTTTTTTCATCGGCTTGTGCAATGTCTGTTTTCTTAGGCTTTCTAAGTTACCCATGTAGCAAGTGTTGGGTCAGTGACTCCCAAAACAGTTGGCTTTAGGGCACTAGGTGTAGAGACACCCCTAGGACTTAATAACTCAAGTAGCAAAGGCCACAAAATCAGACTTAGTCAATTAAATTGCTTATAACCATCATCTCAATTTTTTTTTTGTTTTTGAGGTATTTTGGACATTGAAGCCGTTATTTATTCTTTTTCAAGTTTTTTTTTTTTTTTTTGGAATTGCCATTTCTCAAATTTACCATATATTCCCCATAACTAAGAGTTGGTGCAAACGTGAAATACAAAGATACATAACAATAAAACTTTATCTCAGATGGTGATTCAAATTTAGTTGCATATCTAATCTAAGGTTCAAGAATCTCAATAATTTAATCATATTTATAAAGTTCAACATGGTCACTTTAGAGAATTAATCCAAACTTGTAACTGGTCAAATAATTTTTTTTTTAAAAAGAAAATTTGAAGTCAATTTTTTTCAGTTAGTATATACAACCAATATTTTTTTTTAGTTACTATATACAACCAATATATACTAACAACATGTAAAATTAAAAACAAAACACACGTAGAATTCCCCTACACTTAAAACTTACATTGTCCCCAATGTAAGGCTAAATGCAAAGAAAAAGACAAATACAAACATAATATCTATGAAAAATAAATAAATAAATAAAAAGAGAAAGGGTTAAGAAAGAAAATCTGATTTCTTGGGTTGCCTCCCAAGCAACGCTTTTGTTTAACGTCGTTCGCTCGACTTTGCAGCTTTTCTCAATCTAAATAAAGTGGATCTTCTAAGTCCATAGTTTTCTCAACCAACGAGTTAACTTGAAAACCTTCATGGTAAGGTTTATGTCTATATCCATTGACCTTGAAAATCTTTGGAGTGTCCAAACTTTGAATCTCAACTGCACCATGTGGAAAGACATTAATAACAATAAAAGGACCAATCCAGCGAGATTGCAACTTACCACGAAATAACTGAAGCCTTGAATTATAAAGGAGCATTTTTTGTCCAACAATAAATTGCTTCTTAGAAATCATTTTATCATGAAAGGCCTTCATCTTTTCCTTATAAATCCGAGAGTTTTCATAAGCTCCATTACGAATCTCCTCTAACTCCTGCAATTGCTACTTTCGTTGCTCCCTCGCCTTATCCGTCTCCATGTTACACTGCTTAATTGCCCAGAATGCCTTGTGCTCCAATTCTACCGGTAGATGACATGCTTTTCCATAAACCAACCGATATGGAGACATCCCTATAGGTGTCTTATAAGCAGTCGTATAAGCCCATAATGCATCGTCAAGTCTTGTACTCCAGTCTTTCCTATTCAGATTAACTGTTTTTTCTAAAAATTGACTTCACCTCTCTACTAGATACCTCGGCTTGCCCATTAGTTTGTGGATGATAGGCAGTTGAAATCTTATGGGTCACAGCATACCTCTTAAGCAGTGCTGCTACAGTGCGGTTACAAAAGTGAGTCCCTCTGATCATTGCCCGTGGGATCCCAAACCTAACAAAAATGTGAGACTTGACAAAATATGCAACCACTTTAGAATCATCAGTTCGGGTGGCTTTTGCTTCCACCCACTTTGACACATATTCAAAAGCAAGTAAAATATAAACATTCCAAAAGAATTAGGAAAAGGACCCATAAAGTCAATGCCCCAAACATCAAAAATTTCACAAATAAGTATGGGGGTTTGTGGCATTTGATCCCTACGGGCCACATTACCTTAGTATTGGCAACGAGTGCATGACTTACAAAATATATATGCATCATGAAATAAAGATGGCCAACAGAAGCCACATTCAAGCACTTTTCTTGCTGTTCTTTTAGGACCGAAATGTCCACCACATGCATATGAATGACAAAAGATAAGAATGGATTCAAATTCAGTTTCGGGTATGCACCTTCTTACCATTTGGTCTGAACATTGTTTCCAAAGATAAGGGTCATCCCAAATGTACTACCGAGCATCACTCTTGATTTTCTCTCTTCGTACTCTAGGTAGCTCTGGTGGTAAGATTTTGGTAGTCAAATAATTGACTAAATCTACATACCAGGGCACTACATTTGTCACCTTAAGTAGTTGTTCATCTGGGAAGAAATCTTGTAATGGTATCGCATCACCCTCCTTAACCACCCGACTAAGATGGTCTGCAACTAAATTCTCAGCTCCCTTCTTGTCCTTAATCTCCAAATCAAATTCTTAAAGAAGGATCCATCTGATCAATCTTGGCTTAGATTCTTTTTTCGCCAGCAAATGCCTAAGAGTTGCATGATCAGAATAGACAATAACTTTAGTTCCCAATAAATAAGATCTAAATTTTTCCAAAGCAAAAACTATAGCTAATAGCTCTTTATCCGTTGTGGAGTAGTTACACTGTGCTTCAGTTAGTGTCTGAGAGCCATAATAGATAGCATGAGCAACTTTCCCCACATGTTGGGCCAAAACAGCCCCAATAGCATAATTGCTAGCATCATACATGATCTCAAATGGGAGTTTCCAGTTCGGTGATTGAATCGCTGGGGCTGTTGTTAGCAGTTCTTTGAGCTTGTCAAAAGCTCTTTTGCACTCATCATTAAAGTCAAACACCACTTCCTTTTGTAAGAGCTTGCATAAGGGCAATTAAATTTTTGAGAAATCCTTGATGAAGCACCGATAAAAGCCTGCATGTCCAAGAAAGGAATGCACTTCCCGCACAGTTGTGGGGTAAGGTAAAGATTGAACAAGATCTATCTTTGCTTTGTCAACTTCTATACCTCTAAAAGACATCACATGACCTAAAACTGCTCCTTGTGTTACCATAAAATGACATTTCTCAGAATTCAAAACAAGGTTAGTTTCTATACACCTCTTAAGAACAAGTGTAAGGTTATCCAAGCATGTATCAAAAGAGTCTCCATAAACAGTAAAGTCATCCATGAAAAATTCTATAATGTTCTCTATATAATCAGAAAAAATGCTAACCATACACCTCTGGAATGTGGCTGGGGCAGTGCAAAGACCAAAAGGCATTCGTCGGTAAGCAAAGGTACCAAATGGGAAGGTGAATGTCATTTTCTCTTGATCTTCAGGTGCAATCACAATTTGATAGTAACCTGAATAACCATTAAGAAAACAATAGTGTGAACGACCTGCTAACCTCTCCAACATTTGATCGATAAATGGAAGAGGAAAGTGGTCTTTACGAGTTGAAGTATTCAATTTCCTATAATCAATACAAACACGCCACCCATTTTGTATCCTAGTAGGGATTAACTCATTTGTTTTGATTCTTAACAACAGTTATGCCCGTCTTTTTAGGTACCACCTGAATCGAACTTCCACTTACTATCAGAGATGGGATAGATAATTCCAACATCAAGGAGCTTTAGTATCTCCTTCTTCACAACTTCCATCATAGGAGGGTTGAGTCTACGCTGTGCTTCTCTAATCGATTTGGCTCCCTCCGCAAGAAGTATGCGATGCATGCACATGGCCGGGCTGATTCCCTTAATGTCGGCTATTGTCCACCCAATGGCTGTCTTATGGTCTCTCAAAATTTGAATGAGTTTCTCCTCTTGTAGCTTGGTCAAGTCCCTTGCTATTATCACAGGTAACGTCTCATTGTCTCCTAAGTAGACATATTTGAGATGGTCTGGAAGTGGTTTCAGCTCAATAATAGGTGCCTACACAATGGAAGGTAACAATCTTGTATGAGATATAGGCAACTCAATGTGAGCAACATCATATCTTTTTGGAATTGGGGGTAAGGCCTGCAATGCAATCAACATCTTCTCTAATTCAACATTTAACACAAATTCTGAATTGAAATCCATGCTATTCAAATGTTTGCTAATGGCCACCATCAACTCATCTTCACCATTTAATTCAAAAACTTGTTGTACCATAAAATCAATTATATGAATAGCAAAAATAGAATTTATATCACTAGGATACCTCATAGCCTCAAAAATATTAAAGCGAACTATCTCGCCATCAAATTCCATAGATAAGGTACCATCATGAACATCTATTTTTGTTTTAGCAGTCTTTAAAAATGGTCTACCCAACAAAAGAGGTGTAGAATTATGAGATGAGTCACCCTCCATTTTTAATACATAAAAATCAGCAGGAAATACCAATTCATTAACTTGAACTAACACATCCTCAATCACACCTTCAGGATATACATTTGATCTATCAGCTAATTGAATAGTTACACCAATTTCTTTTAAAGGTTCTAGATTTAATGAAGCATATATTGAATAAGACATGACATTAATTGATGCTCCTAAATCTAACATAGCTCTATTGAAATTGGTGTTGCCTATTTTGCATGGGATAGTGAATGTACCTAGGTCTTTACACTTAGGGGGAAGCTTCCGTTGAATAATGACTGAGACATTTTCACCCATACTTACATTTTCATCTCCTTTTAATTTCCTCTTGGATGTGCACAATTCCTTAAGAAATTTAGTATACCGTGGCACTTGTTTAATTGCTTCAATAAGAGGTATATTTATCTCTACCTTCTGAAAAATCTCCAACATCTCCTTTTCTTTTTCTTTCTTTCTAGATTGAGAAAACCTGCAAGGAAAAGGAGGTTGAATAGGAATAGGAATAGAGGAAATATAAGGTTTATAGTTTACCCTAAATGAGAAAATAGATGTCGGAGCTGATTTTGAGGTCTCTTTCTTTTTTTCCTTTTCTATATTCTCCACTTCTTTTCCACTTCTCAAGACTATGGCATTTGCATTTTCCTTCGGATTCACCATCAGTTGCGAAGGTAGCTTTCCCGAGACTCGAGCCTCTAGTCTACTCATTGAAGTGGCCAGTTGGCTTATTTGAGTCTCTAAGTTCTTTATACCTGCCCTTGTTTCCTGTTTAAATTTAATGAATCATTGGCAAGTGTTTTAACAATATCTTCCAAGGTCATACATGAACTTGAAGGTGCTTGTTGTCTGGATTGAAAAGGTTGTTGGCCTTGTTGATACCCATACTGACGATTGGGGCCATCTTGATTACCATAGCTGAGATTTGGGTGATTCCTCCATCTTGGATTGTAAGTATTCGAGTACAGATCGTACTTACATTGAGGCTATCCTGGAAATCCACCCACAGCATTTGCTTGCTCTGTAGATTCCTCTTGAAGCGTGGGACACATATCAGTTGGGTGTCCCACGATGTAGTAAATTCCACAAGTTTGAACCTGTTGTACCTTATCCACAGCCAATTGACGAACAAATGAAGACAATTCTATAATTTTTAATTCAAGAGAAGAAGTGCTTACCTCATTAACCTTGTCCGATGGAGGGTCATTTCTTACACCAAATTACTGAGAGTTAGCAGTCATATTTGCAATCAAATTACGGGCTGCCCTTGGAGTTTTATCCACTAATGCTCCTCCACTCGCTGCGTCAATCATACCCCTATCAGTATGAGAAAGCCCTTCGTAGAAGTATTGAATGAGTAATTGCTCGCTAATTTGGTGATGAGGACAGCTGGCGCAGAGCTTCTTGAATCGCTCCCAGTATTCATAAAGTGTTTCTCCATTATATTGCCTAATACCGCAAATTTCCTTTCGAATATTGGCTGCCCTTGAAGCTGGAAAATACTTCTCCAAGAAAAGCCGTCTCATCTCATTCCATGTGGTAATGTATCATGATGGCAAGTAATAAAGCCAAACTTTTGCATTATCCGCTAATGAGAATGGAAACGCCCTCAACTTGATTTGCTCCTCAGAAAATTCCGGTTGGTTTCATGCTCGAACATACCACATGGAATTCTTTTAGATGCTTGTGTGAGTCATCACCTACATGACCACAAAAAGTAGGAAGGAGATGGATTAGACCAGATTTAAGTTCAAAGGCAACATCAAGATTAGGATACTCGATGCAGAGTGGTTGTTGGTTCAGATTAGGAGCCGCTAACTCCTTAAGAGTGCGGTTGTTGTTGTCTGCAATTTCTTCAAAGTCTGAATTACTAGTGCTGCCAGAAGCTAAATCAATGGCTACGTTGTTGCCTGGTGAAGAATTTTTGGTTGTCTTTCTACTTTCTCTCCTTAGCTTGTGCAGAGTTCTTTCTATTTTTGGATCAAATTGCAATTCTCCCGAATGAGAAGATCGGGTCATTCACTTAAGAGAACAAGCAGATAGAAAAATAAAAAAAAATAAAAAAAATCAATTAACTAACCAAACAAATCAATTTAATCAAAACAATCCCCAGCAATGGCGCCAAAATTTGATGCGTGTCGAGCTCTCAAATTAAATTACCTCACTTTGAAACGTAGATAGTAGCAAGTAAGGGTCGAACCCACAAGGATTGTATGATCAAGATTAAAATGTTTAATTAACCTAAAGAGAGAAAAATAAATGAAAATAAAATAAGACTCAGAAAATAACCAATTGTTGTACTAAAGCAGATTCTGATTAATCTTATTAGCACAACTTCATTGGCTATCCTACATATGGAGGGGGGTATGTTTGCAAAAGAAAAGAACAGTAATTAATTATCTAAAATACAAGAATAAAGAGCAATGTAATACAAATATCAAAGATTAAACCAATAAGAGAAAGCTTCGGCCAAAAGGATACTTACACCATCTTCGTAAACTTGTTCATCGACATAAAGGATAATCAATTCCAATTGAATAATCAATCAAGAAAAATAAGACTAGGCCTAAATCCTTAGTCTTTCCTTAAGATTGGTCTATTAAAAGATAGCTTATTAATAGTACCCTTACTCTTAAATCAATCTCAAGACTAGGCTCCCGATTTGATTCAGGAATAGAAACAACAATTAGAAAGACGATTGAAATTAAACGTTAAGCACACACCAACGTGGTTTAATTACTTTAATCTGATTTCTCCTAGGAAAATAACATTAACTTGTCCATTAACATCAATCCACATTGCCACTGACATAGAATAATCAATTGATAGCAATTCAATTCTAATCTAACAATCGATTAGATAAATAAATCAATTAGTAGCACTCCTAATCAACCCATTCATCAATCATTATACACATAAATTGGAAGAAAAACAAATATTCAATTAAAAATCAATAAATAAAAATAAGTCTCACAAGTTTACAATGATGGCCTCAACTCCGTCTAACCAAAGATAAGAAAGTTAGCCACACATGACTTCTTCAAGAACACAAGAATAAAAGAAAGAGAGTTGTTCTTCAGCCACTGCCTTCTTTCTCAATCACTCTTGGATGCTCTTTACATAGGCTTTACATTGTTTAAATAGCCAAAATACAAGACTAAAATTGGTATGCCTAGATTTGACAACCTTATTACATGGAAATAAAAATTAAACAAAATCTTCATTCCTAGATTAGATGAAAATCATTCCATTATTAAACAATTGACACCCCCAAATCTACCAAATTTTGTAAGATTCCATAGTTGTGTATATTCTCCTCAAGATTTCCAATAATCAATCAAGGCCTTCCAATAGTGAACCTTCCGTGTGTAGCAACCTTCCTTCTCTAGTTTAGATTTGGATCAATTTTTCAGATCAAATTTTAAAATCACATTTGGAAGCCCAAACGAACTCTTTCCATGTCAGAATCCTACATGAAATTCAAAACGTTATTATTAAGAGTGCTAGAATTTTTTCATCTTTTATTAATTAATTAACAATATTTTTAAAATATACTAATCTCATAAAATAAATTCTATTAAGCTCAATAAGGTATAAAACACCCTAAAAATCATAATGCAAAAGGAATAAAAAATATAAAATTATACACTTATCAAAAGTATGGGGGAGAAAATAAAAGAGCAGCCAAGAAAGAAAGCACGAATGACACCATCAGCATATTGGGTGTTACATGTTAATGGGTCTTCAAGCCCTTCTCAATCAGGGGCAGGAGTTGTTTTGGTAAGTCCAGAGAATTTCAAGATGTGCATCGCACTCAGGTTTGAATTTTATGCAACAAACAATGTAGCAGAGTATGAAGCATTGTTAGCAGGACTACGACTTGCTAAGAGCTTAATGGCCCAGCGACTTTAAATATTCAGCGACTCATAGGTCATAGTTAACCAAGGAAGGGGATATTACGAAGCAAAGAAAGAACATCTTCAGCTATATCTTGCTAAGGTCAGAACTATGCTTTCCTCTTTTACTGAATATGAGATCCACAATGTTGATAGAATAGATAATGTAGAGGCTGATATGTTCTCTCGATTACAAAAAGAAAATCTAACAGAGTTGGATAAGTCAGTTTACATTGATGTTTTACTCGACCCAAGTATAAGGGAGAATCCGGAGGTCCAGGAATTGGATACGTCTGGGACATGGATAAATCCCATTAAATTGTATTTAACTCAAGGAATTCTCCCAGAAGATAGAAAAAAAATGGTGAATTTTGCAAAAGTCTAAGCATTATGTGGTAATTGAAGAACTATTATACAAAAAATCGTTCATCCACCCACTTCTAAGGTGCCTTACCCCAGAAGAAGCTCAGATGGTAATGCAAGATGTGTATGCAGGTATATGCGGCAATCACTCGGGCGGTAGAACCCTGAGTAATAGGTTATTAAGACAAGGCTATTTCTGGCCTACAATGGTTAAAGATTGCAAGAAATTCGCCCAAGAATGTGTTCAGTGCCAAGAACATGCTGCATTATCCCATAGCCCGTCAAAAGAATTACAGTCAATTCACAGTCTGTTACCTTTTTTTTGCAATGTGGGGATTGGATTTAGTGGGTTCATTCCCTTCATCTCATTTAGGAAAAAGTCATATGTTGGTAGAGGTAGATTACTTTTCTAAATGGATTGAAGTGGAAGCTGTGACATCTACTGATGCAGAACATGTGGAGAATTTCATTAGATTGAACATAATTTATCGATTTGGAATTCCAAGGGTGTTCATTACAGACAATAAACCTCCATTCAGTGGCAGACAATTCAGAGCACTTTGTAATGGTTTTCACATAGAACATCGTCCAACTTCGATGTATCATCCAGAATCAAATGGCCAGATAGAGGCTACAAACAAAGAACTCGGACATGCTTTGGGAAGACGACTAACAAAGAATCGAAGAGGTTTATGGTATGAAGAATTACCAAGTATATTGTGGTCATACAGAAACAAGTCATACAGAAACAAGAGAAACTCCTTTTATGTGGTCTACGGAACAGAAGCAATTGTACCAATTGAAATTACATTCCCAACATTTCGTATTTACAATTATGATGAAGAAACAAAATTCAGAGGATCTGCGTGCAAATTTGGACCTACTCCCAAAGGTTTGAGAAGATGCGGCCCTCAACATATTAAATTACCAGCACAAGGTGGCAAGATATTACAACTCACGAGTTAAAACTTGTCAATTTCGATTTGGAGATCTTGTTCTCCGACAAGCATCTCTATCGAAACCTTCCCAACAAGGAAAATTGCAACCAAATTGGGAAGGGCCATATAGAATTTTTTGAACGACTCGACCTGGAACATATCACTTATGTCCACATGATCTGCCTCTTGGCTCATGTCGAGATATTGATTCCTCCACACAACAATTTGCTTCTTAACTAACAAAAAATAGAAATTTGCTTATTTTTTTATTGGAATTAAAAGGCTCAGAGAGCCTTGCGTCAGATTGGATGAGTTCTTAAATTTGAAAAATTCTTGGAAGCAGAATTCGGCCAGCGCATCGACCTGAACTTACTGAATCCGGAAGGTTGACTACGACAAAAACGTAGTTATTCCCCCTCCGACAAATGTCCTACGAAATCGTAGGTTATTTTGACCATGGCCTGGTTTCGGGAAAGGATGGTAAGGAGCATTTTGCCCTTTTTAGGAATGAATCCGTTACTATCCTCGAACACATGTCTTGATCCAATGCCGGGTGATTGGCAATGAAAGATCGAATCTTCTACTCCGCTCCAGAGCCAGAGATCGAGATTGGGATTGATGAATGGATGGAATGATTGGCACGGAGAGACAGGTGTGCTCTAGTTGCTCGTTCAATGATGTGACGTATTTATAGTTTCAATGAAAGGTGAACTAATTTCCAAACCATTGCATACCAAAAATCTTCAAAAATTCTATCAATGATGTAAAGTGATTATTTTATGAATAAAATACTTTACATTTGATTTCCTTTTTGTCTCGCATTTGACTCCATATCGCTCATTTTTTGTGTTCACAAGAGAATTGACCGATAAGGGGGTGCAATTCATTCAATGAACATTAGTTCGCATTCAATGTACTCTGTACATTCAACATGAACTAGGGGGTATATATATATATATATATATATATATATATATATATATATATATACATACTGCAGCCCTCTAGTTTCGACAGTTAGGCAAAAAGAGCTATGCAGGTATAGAGATGTCAAAATGTCAAAAAGCAAAGTGCAAAAGATGATTATATTAAAACTACATGAGAAATGAGAGATGTCTATGTAGGATCACCTCTGGACAAAAGTTCTTTGAAAAAAAGTTCTTTTTAAGCTTCAACAAAAAACGCAAAAAACAAAAAGCTTTCTTATTCTAATAGGATCTTTAACAGGATCCTCACAAAAGAGAAATAAAAGTTTCTTTAAAAAAAAAAGGAAAAGATCCATTGTATTTGCAGGGCAACTTGTAAAGTCTTCAAGTAGAGGGTGAAGGTATTGGTGCATTGTGTCCAAAATTGGGAGAGTCTTCTCCCAATTTAGAGAAATCAAAATCTAGAATTTTGGATTTCACAAAGTCCTATAGCTGATGAAAAGTGGTTTCGATAATCTCCTGGTGAATGGAGGAAAATTCCTCTCCCTCGCAAATTTGAGTCATCATTTCTTCTAATTTCTTGTATTCTCCTATAGAATATTCATTCAAATGAATGAAATTGTCATTCAAGTGATCAATTTCCTTCTAGATAAGTTCTTTTTCTTCTAGTACCTTTGCTTTTTGATTCTCTAGTTCAACTTTTTCTTTCTCCAAAATATTTCCTCTTTTAAGAGCTTCAAGAATCCTTTCTCTGGTAGCATTAATTTCATCTTTCATTCTATTTTTCTCCTGGGCAAAAGCTCCCTCCTTTATCTTCAGTGATTGAGTAAGCCCCTTTATTTCAAGGGCTTATTCTTCATGCTTCCTGCTTGCTTCAAGAAACACCTCCTCCATGGATTCAAACCTTTCAGAAGCCGCACAGAGCGAGGCAATGGTCATTGTTGAAAAGCAAAAGATGTCAAAATCTAGAAGGAAAATCAGAGGGTATGAATTAAATCATGACTTACACTTATAAGAGATTAAGAAATTTCATCCCCTAACAGTGGGAAGGATCGATAGAGGAATTCAGTCCTATTAGTCGGAAGGCAAATCCATGCAAAAGTTCTCTAGCGGCACAACCATTAAAGACACCACTGTCAAAAGGCTTCACTGACCATTTCGGTATGTAAATCCCTTTTGTTGCAATCTTATTTGATCTGCCAGTAGAAGGAGGAATTTTCATAGGTAGACTATGTGAACTACTTTTCTCCAAATTACTTCCAAAACGATTTCCAACCCAGTGTTCGGGTTCAGAAAAGCAAGCTTGACTGGATTCTCCTTGCAGAAAAATAGTAGGAGATGAAGGTCTCTTCCTTTTTTATCAAGGATGCTAATTCTTGTTCCACTTTTGCTTGAAGTTCCTATAAAATACGAGCAATCATGCCTGTGGAAGAAGGTCTTTTGGGAGAATTCAAACCAGACCCAATCATGATAATGTTCTTTCCTTTTGGGTCAGTCCTTACAGTTTTTGCTAGAGAAATTTCTGATAAAAGAGATAGCAGTCAAAAGCCTAAATAGAAAGAAGATAAAATCTCAAACGACAACACGGATAAGAATTGATTACCAAGAATGGAAGGTGACTCTTCCTCGTCCTCTTCCTCAGTGTATGTGTCGATTTGGGCATAAATATCATCAGTTTCTTCATCATCGACTGGAGTATCCACATTCATGTTTTGAGGAAATAGAAGGAGAGGAAAACTAAGATAAGGGTTTGCAAGTTCAACATGGGAAAACATTGCATTAGGATCTTCTTGTTCCCTTGCCAAGTTAAAAGATTGTAAATCATATCCTTGCAATTGAGGCCTTTTGTTCAAATTTTGTGCTTCACCATCATCAAGAAATTCCCATTTGTTGCTGATGGGAAATGGTGATCCATTTTTGAAACCTACAAAAAAGAAACTGCGACGCCAAAACTACAATGAGCCTCTTTGAGGGCTCATGATTTTCAAAATATTCTTCCTGCTGCTGAAATAATACCATCCTATGGGAGCTTTTTCTTGGGTTTCCCGGATGGTCTCCTTTTCGACATTTAGTTTGTAGAGGTTGCGAAACAGGGACCCGGAAGGAATGCATTCAAGACACCTGAAGAAAAAAAGAAAAAAGGAAATAAGATGGCACCAAGAATTAGGTTGTACCTGTCCAAGAGCTATTTTATAATATCACAAGATTTCAAGAATCGCCTCTGGGATAGGTAGGCGGAAACCAGAAATATGCATGTCCATATACATACAAATTTCTTTGAAGTTAACGATGCAAGGGGCTTCATCGATTTAAGGGACTCTATATATGTAAAAGTCTGGGAGAGAGTATTTTTATACCAATTCGTCTACTTCAGATTGTTTCATGGTGGAACGAGTCTTGGTACAAATATAGCCCTCTCCTGGAGAAGCACCATGGAGCTTTATTCTTGGACGAAGAGATCTTGTTAGAGAATAAGACATTTTTAAGAGCCAAAAGATTGAGAGCAAGCTCAATCAAAAGGATTTTTTTTCTTTATGAAGAGAATCTCAGTGAACGAGAATTTATAAGCATTCAAGAAAGGGATAAACTTGGATTTCAAATGGGGATAAACTCGGATTTCAAACAGTTGGAATCCGAAGAAATAATTATCAAAGAGATGGTCACATTGATTTTGAAGCGTCACGCCACTTCAAGAAATAAAAACTACTTTACAGGTGATGTTTCCCCTGGCCATCAATAGTTATCCATCATATTAAGTGCCGAAGTTTGTGTCTTCCCAAAAAGCCAGGTTCAACTTTTCAAATGTTCTTTAAAGAAAAAGAAGCGCTTTATTTCTGGTTTTTGAAAATGATACTAAAAGTCTAAGGAAACCAAAGTCAAAGGAAGAAGTGAATATCTTATTAAAATTAATTCAGACGTCTAGCCTACTCACATATAGAATCTTCACAAGTATTCAGGTGGGTATGAGGAGCATTGTTAGAAATTTCAGGGTTGACGCCTCTAAATTCAGCTGCGACCACAAGAAGATCGCCTAAAGGACATACAAAGTCAGCTCCCTTGATCTCTTCAGATGAGACAGATACAGTATGAGTAGGAGGGCCGAGAACAATGCTCTTATTCAAGGCAGAAGCCATAACAATTTTTGTTTCTTGGAGACACCAGCTTCTACAATAGCTTTACCCTTGCACGCATCGTCGCTCGTAGAGCTCTGAATAACTAAGTCAAAGTTATATTTTGGAAGTTTCAACTTTCCCACTACCCTAAGTTAAAAAGAGGAAACAAATGAGAACAGAAACGAGATATGTTAAGAGGATTCAAAAGTAGCAAGAGCTTAAGCGACCTACCAAAATTTGCTTCTTCTAACTTATTAGTTTCATCAATTGGAGTCAATTCCAGAGAAGACTTGCTAGAAAGTCGTGAAGAAGGACAATTGAAAGCTACATTTAAAGGGAGAGAATCAAAGTTCGAAACCCTAGCTTCAGTAGGTCAAGGTAGACATCATGGTCACCGATGAGATTACGCCCATCGAAGAACATGAAATCATAAGTTATCAAGTGATGATAGGATATCGTAATGCCTGGGTTTTTTGTGACAGATCTGAGTAATCTGTGTTTGGGTTGGGTCAATAGGGAAAGTTTATTAAATCCCTTGGAAGCATGAAAGCGCCAGATATTTGATACAAGTAGGGGAATATCATTCCCCAAACTAATGAAGAAGAAGATTTTTTTCCAATTGAGAATGGAAGATTTCTTGTTGGCCAGAATCTCAAGGGTAGTCTTTCTTTCATTAAAATGATACCAACCAGTGGGCGATTTCATTCCAAAATTGTCCCCAAGTCCATTATTGATGTTAAACCTAAACATACTCCTAAATAGGTTCACAGAAGGATTGTTTCCTCGATGCTTAAAATACACCCAAAATGCCATTAGAAAACATCAAGAATTTGGAAGCATTTGGATGGGCCCTACTTGATAGAAGTCAAGGATGTGGATGACCTCTTCTGGAACAGGAAGGCGAAAGCCACTTGCAAATATTTCCTCATAGACACAAACTTCATTTTGTTTAGGGGTACTGGGAGCCTCACCTCTCTCAAGAATACGAAGGATATAGTGATCGGGAATGGAGTATTTAGCACTGCAAGCATCTAATCCTTCCTGAGTCATATCAGATCAACTGGCGGCACAGGCGAATTGATGTGGAGATAGGGCAGTAAAGGTCATAGCAGGTAAATTAGTCTCAGTAACTACACTCGCAATGGGAAGCTGGGACTGTTCCATGGCTTCACTTGAAATCGTAACTGTAATTTCTTCAATGCAATGGTCATATTTCGTTGACAGGAGAAGGCGAGATATTAGAAGAAGACATGATCAAAATAAAAAGGAAGGAAGAGGACTTACTGATTTATTCTTCAGAAGGTCGAAGGTAAGGGCTATCGAGATTACTCCCAAGCAACTTTAGACACAAAGAGTTTGAGAAAATATCAATTAAAGGGTAATGTTGAGTCTTTATCTAATAGTACCAAGAGATGTGACTTTTGGGTCCAAGGCCCAATGGTAATCATCAAAAGCCATCAAAGCGAGTTAATGAAAAGTTGCTTTTTCCAAATTCATCATCAGAAAGGTTTGGGGAAAAGGCAAGCTACCCGTTGGGAAACAGAGCAACCCCTCAATGCCAAAGGCCTTTTCAATTTCAGAAATATGGCTAAGTAACATGTGGCGATACCCAAGAGAACAGCTGGTCATCATAGAAGACAACCAAGCTACACGAACCAAGAGGTCCAGAATTCGGATTATAGAATACAGCTCAATAGATAGCTGTCACTACAACTCGAAATATACAAAACAGCTGTACTCCAATCAACCCCATTCATAGAGAAGAGCAAAGATGAGTTCCAAAACATTCACGATTTACTTGAGGGTAATGACCTACCAGTGAGTCATATTGCTTTCCCTTACCAACCAGTCTGGGAAAGCAAGGGGCAACTGTTAATACAATATTCTATCCACCAACAATATGGAGACACGTGGCCCGTCCATGTGTTGCATCCCAGAATATAACACATGGCTCAACCTGATCATGAAACGAAGGGTCAACAAGATCGTTTCATCTACTGACACGTGTGCTACACGTGTCACCCATTTATGCTAGGCGGTTCCATCAATGCGCAACAAAAGTTCCTAGATCGATGGCCACTATCTTTGAGCATGGGTCTTGTACAACTGATCACGGTATCCACTATTATACTTCAACCTATCATCATATCCTAATTTAACGGCAGGAACTCAATACAATAATTATACAACTGCATGCATTACCACACGACTACTAACCACTCCGATCAGTTAGGCAGAAGTCTATAAAAGTACCAATGCGCAACGAGCAAGGTAAGTTCAGTTTTCAGGTAACCATTCTTCGTAGAATACTCAAACCTTACCCCATTCTTTATGGAATGTCCGACCTTCGGGTTTTCCATTCTGTTTGATCTAAGGACTTAGTTAAGCATCAGAGTAGCCACCAGACTGCCCAATCCACCCCTCTAAATGTTGTTTTCATTGCTTTCATGCACATTTCTATAAGTCGTTATTCACTTTGTATAACTTATTCAACGTAGTGGATCACTCTGCTCGCGCTATACAAATTTCTTTAGATCGAAGATCTTGTTGCTGAAGTGACGGCCAAATCATATTGTTCAGTTTTCTGTATCAACAGTATGGTGTTTGTACGGGTTAGTTAGTTTTACTGTTATATGGGATTGACATGCCAGTGAAAGTTCTGGTCGTAAGCAGGTCATGTGTTTGATACGTGACCTGAGTGGAAATTAGCATCTTTTTGCTACACTTGAATTATTAAAGTATATTGTACTTTGTTGGCAGAGGACTAGAGTTGTGTTATGGAGTTATAAATCCCATAGTTGTCAAGGCGCCAAGGTGAACCAAGGCATTGGAGGCCTAACGAGGTGCCTAGGCGACAAAGGTGCCCTCCTAGACGACCAAGGTGCCCGATTTTTCAAAGCATCACAAGGGCGCCTGGGTGCCTAGTGTCACACCCCAAATTCCGGTAGAACCAGAAGTGTAAGTAAACCATCACTGAACCAACGGTTCACACCAGGATCTCAATAAGATCGTGTCCAGTTATACAAACCATTGCACATAACCACAATCAGAATATAATAAAATACAGCAGAAGTCTTAAATTAAATAAACTGAGTACTCTATTGATAATTTAAGTAAAATATCTAATTATTCTCAACACCAAAACATAAATAATTATCCTTACATCAATTGTATCACCAACTAAAAATAAATAAAAATAAATTAAGTCAACATCCTAGAGGTACACGTAGAAAGGGCACTCGCATGAAACATCATGCTCGTCCTCTCCTGCTTGCACTTCTAAAGTAGCAACTCCTCCATACGCCGGAGCATCCATATAGTCCTCCACAGTATAACCTGCATTAACATCTAAAAATAGTGTGTATACAAGGGTGAGCTCACAACTTAGCTCAGTAAAATCAGACAATGCAACAAACATATGCATGACTAACATTCATATTATGGTCTAGTATTAAGTTTGCAATGTGCTATAGAAATGATTGGTGGCCTCCGCACCTCTATACACGAGTGTGTGAAGCTGTCCAACGGATCAAACACCACTATCATCCCACATGCACCCACCATGGAATAGAGATAGAGCTAAAGTGTTTGGATCAAACACCGCCAATACTTCCCCTGATACCCTACCCATACCAATACGTAAGTCCCTATTGGCGAGGGCTTGCAAACTGGGCTCGCAACTAACCAATCCAATATGTCATCACAGTAGGCCCCATCTCAGCACAGCTCCCTACGGCATAGAGATAGAGCTAGAGTCTAGTGGTCAGGCCAAAGACCACAGTGCCACTTCCTCCCCCTGATACCCTACCCACACCAAGCATGCTAAGACAGAACGATATGAAAAGGTGCTAGTGTGAAGAATGATCCCAGACCCTAGGCCCTTCCCATTATATATACCAACGAAAATAATCACATGCCTAACAGTCACATCCTAGCATAGCGAGTATGCATGAACAATAATAATAACTGAAAGTAAAGGATGACATGCGAGTATGCACAAACATTAGTCACTAGAATCGTAATTATTAACAACGTTTTACTGTTATTAAATTATTAGGGTTTAAGTTTGATTCCCTTACCTGACGCTTGTTTGATAGCTTGCTCCGCATCACAGAATCTAAACTTACTATCACAAGGTCCTACACGATGTTAGGGTTGAGTTAGAATAGTTTTTCTTAAGATTTACATTGGTCAGAAAACCAATAAGGTCAAAACACTCCTCACAGAGCAGATCGGTCACGGGTACTGGTCGCAGGTATCGGCCACAGTACTGTGGGGAAAGGTGCAACCGGTATGGTCGACCAGTCCCCACAGACCAGCCTCTGGGAGAAACCGATCGCAGTACCGATCGCATATGGTGCGACCGGTATGTCTCCAGAAGATCATACACCCGGTTCTTGCCTTCCGTTGGTCACCCCCTATTGATTCTAGGGTTTCTCCTACACATTCAAGGTTTGAGTACTAAGTTAGAGTTGTTTCCAACTCCATTCAAGTCCTAGTTTCGATGATCTTCAACCTAGAACTTAATTCTAGGGTTTACCGACTGGATTAGGGTTTGACGACAAAATATGGTTTAAATCAATACCTCGCTTTGCATGGTATTGATCCAATCATGACTAACCATTCTAGAATGCTTAACGTAGAGGAAGGTTTAATCACTTACCATTCCGTGGTAGAGTGTTCTTCGTCCAACGGCAATGGCGGCTCTTCTTTCTCCTTCCTTAGCTCCTTCTCCTTCTTCAATCTCTTTCTCCTCTCGAGGATTTGTGAGGATCAATGAAAGAGATTTAAGGAGGTTTAAGGGTCCTTATATAGGCTAGGGTTGAGTTTAGGAAGTCCCTTTACATTAGGAAAGTCCTAGGGTTTGAAATTTAGAAAGTGGGACCCACAGTGATCTGTTTCTGGATCTAAGTGGTCTACTGCGCAGGCTATACCGGTCAACCGGTACCATCGACTGGTATGAAATATATCATATTTTGAGGTCTGTTTTTGTACCTAATTGTCATCCTCTCATCCCTTCTGGCTCGGTGGGTGATTGGAAGACCTGTTACGATATGAATGAAAGGTTTAGATCGGGTTCATGGAGTGCGGGTCTTACAACTCCCCCACCCTTAAAATAAATTTTGGCCTCGAAATTTATTCGTACCTTGTTCGTTGAAAAGGTTAGGGTATCCCTTTCGCATTGCGTTCTCTTCCTCCCAAGTGATTTCTTCTACATCTTGGTTTTTCCAATGCACTTTCACATAATGGATATCTTTGCTTCGGAGATGTTGTACCTTTTGACTTGTGAGCATCACAGGTACCACTTCAAATGTCAAGTCTTCTGTCAAGTCTGGTGGGTCTGCTGTCAAGATGTGCAATGGATCCCTGGTATACTTCTTCCATAAAGAAACATGGAACACATCATGAACGCTTGACATGGATGGTGGTAGAGCCAGTTAATATGCAACATTGCCACGTCTGGTCAAAATCTCGTATGGTCCCACATACCTGGGGCATAGCTTTCCCTTCCTACTGAACCATTTCAGACCTCGCACAAGTGATATCTTCAAGAACACCTTATCACCGACTGCAAACTCTAGATCTCGACTTCGGTTATCTGCATAGTGCTTTTGTCGAACTTGAGCTATCTTTACTCTTTCTTTAATTTGATCATCACTCGACAAGTTTCTTCGACGAACTCTTGTCCTACAATCCTTCTCTCACCCACCTCATTCCATAACAGAGGTGTACGATATTTCTTCCCATAGAGTGCCTCATATGGAGCCATTTGGATCGTAGCCTGGTAACTATTGTTATAAGAAAACTCGATGAGCGATAGCTTCTCGTCCCAAGCTCCTTTGA